>JAVCKS010008324.1:5539-17065 GCA_032273685.1 Pteraster tesselatus
AATGTGGTAGTAGTTACATCTAGCACCACCAACATCTCACCTTTCTTCCCTGTCTCATGATCCCTAAGAAACTACGATTACAGTACTGGCATTGGCAGGTGTTTTTCATAATGACTGCTCTTTCCTGGGATCTAAGGTGTCCATGTGTAAGCCCAAATTGATGCATTTTGTATTTAGTTTGATGGGATTTATCACGGAATACGGTTTTAAATATAAAAATACATCAGTATTTAAAATGTAACATGTGATACATTTATTGAACACTGTCACAAATGTAACCTGGTGGAATGAGAACCAAAAAACCCCACCTGACGTAGCGGGTAATTTTATTTCCGCAGTGGCTGAGCTGCTGTTTTAGCACTCTCCCTAGCAGCGTCGATGGTCGCTATACTCGGAAGGCCGAGCGGCACTGCCAGTAGATCCTTCTCATTAGTTAAGACGTTCTTCGCACCCTCTGTGCACGTAAACAAACCGAGAAAAAACGTGATCACCCGTGGAAGTCGAACGTCTTCAAGAAGTATCTGCTATGTGTTTTCTTTAATTTGCTGACCAAGATTTACATTACCGTAACTATTAAGTGTATGTGATGCAATGTCTTGCTTTCAGAATACAAATTATGAAAGTGTGGATATGAATGAAACTAAGAACAATTTCTCTTTTTTACTTTGTCGAACATAGAATATAAGGCATAGAGCAACCCCCACATATTCTTGCTGAAAATTCTATCGCTGTGGATTAACACAAGGTGCTTTTCTGAACCATAGTAAAGTCATGTTTATGACTTCTAAAAGTAGTTCCGGCAGTTAGTAGAACGTTCCCTTCAGTTGAATGCGTGGAACCAGTTACATTTTAAACTGTACATACCTTGTATTCTTTTAATCTTGGAGCCATGTGTATAGTCATACTGGTATCCGACTACAAATGACATCGGGATGAGGGGTACCAGTATTGAAGGTTTTCTGGTCCTCAGGAATCTAGCAGGCATTCGCAAAAAGAAATTGTCTTAAAACATGGCTACCACAGTCACTATTCAATCTCTCTCCCCCCCCCCCCCCTGCAGCGGGAATGTTTCCCTGGCTCAAGACAGCCTGAGTATCTAAATAGTCGTCTCTCAATCCCTTACCCTGATATACATCCAACTACAGCCACACTGTAGAATGATGCGTACCAGTTAAACATCTCTCTGGCTCCGGACAGTTGCATAGCGATTGCTTTCTCCCTCATCTGATTCTGCATCTGTAACTGCCGTTCCATCTGGGACGGGGAAAAAAACAAAATTTAGCACAATGTTAATGGTAAGCGCGTAATGTTTACAGCATGATCTGCCATAACCTAGAGTAGAAGCTATACAAATTACTAAAACAATTCATGTTTAGCATCCCCGCCCACTTTCGTTTTCGAGACTGCCTCCATTTTCTTTTTCATAATATTGTATCGCTTAAATAGAAATTAAAAAAAAAAACCAAACGTTCAAAAAACATGGCTAGTCCAGGAAAGCTAGCAGGCGATTTGAGGTAAACGAGGCAATGTTCAAAAAGAAAAATTGGACGGATATCTTGAAAAATGACAGCTATTTGCAGCCACCAATAAAACAAATCCACTTGATCAGGTAAATAGTAAACATTACCATTAATGTCTGGTTTTCTGCCATAAAGACTTTGTTCTTCTCAAAGTTCTCCTCCATCGCTTTCGACATTAAGGAACCCATCTTGTATTTTGTAATATCTGCAGATTGAAAATAAACAAATGTGAAAGACCAATACTACACAGTAATAGACCCATATGAATTGTTGTATTCAAGTCAGGTAGGTACATCACAACTACGATAAACTATAGACTAGAACTTAGCCAGTCAACACAACGGTCCATATTTGAGGCTAGGTTCAAAGGATTTTTTGGTTCATAGGGAAAGACAGTTCTGACAGACTTAACCAAGTCTAGTTTTGAGGTGAATTATCGATGTGGGGACAAGTAATAATAGCAATAGTATACTATACTGCCTACAACTTAGTGCAACGTTGTCCTAGCTCTAGTGCAGCCTCGTACAACACCAATTTGTTTGACAATTCTTAAAACTGTTGGCGATTCGCAGCCGAATTTTTGCCGGTACGAGCTACACTACAGTTACACACTACTTGGTTCAGATCAATGAATGCTACCGTCACTAAACAGGCTATGCTGCAGTTGTAATGCAGTGCAGTGCTTACCGTACCGTACCAACCTATTAAACCCACACTGCAGTGAATGGCTACACCGGCGGTCAAACTTAATGATCAACCTTTGGCGTTAGTGGTATCTTCATATATTGTAAATATTAAACTAAGTATGAACGAGCAGACTTGGCCTTTAACCCTTTCAAGGCCAAATTATTTGGAGCCAGACTCCAGGTAATGATAAACAAAACAAAACTAGCACACACAAAATGAGCCCTCTACGATTTGTGTAATGCGCCCTCTGTCGTTAATATGTACCTAAATAATTGCTCACGAGCTAATTAGCTAGCTGTTCGTCCTCGCGGCGTGTGTGCGTGTGCAATTGGTGGTCTCCATTTTCCTCTTTATCCACATTAATGTGATGTAGTTTAGTTGAAAACTAGAGTCGTGTAAAAAGAGAGTTTGGCCATCTATTGTTCTCAGTTTGGAGGCAATAGGACGTTTGGCTGGTAGTTGGCCAGACTTTATTTATACATGTACCTCAATTCTGGAGGGTTAGTGTTGAAACCAAGCAGTTGCCAGGCCATGCATCATTTTTGTTGGGCCCAGATCAGGTATTCTGTAAATTAGGTAGGGTATTATGGATCCAATTATAGTCTCGCAAAACCTATAGTTCATTAGTTTAGGCCATCACCCGTGGAGATTCCTAAAGATTGATTTAAGACATTTCTTTTTATACTTTTGCAATGTTTAGAATAGTAAACAATTGTTTTATTCTTCACAGTATCATTTATTCGATACATACTAAACTATGCTAACGGATGCATTATTGTCCAACGTGGGTACCAGTAATTCTATATTTGTGCAGACATAATTCTAAAAAATAGCAGGCTATTATTACTCAAATACTATTCATGTAAAAGTGGTAGTTTTAGGCAAGCGATTGGAAACTAATTTGTCAATTGCTTCAATGAAAAGCCTTTAGGGTACATCGTGGGAGGTGGGAGGAGGGAGGTGGGAGGAGGGAGGTGGGAGGAGGGGGGAGGGGGGACATTAAATACGACGCCAGTTGAGTGAAATAATGGTACCAATTACAAAACAACCTTTTTGGGGGGTTTAGCATTTGGTATATTTCGTTCTCTTGCCAAGATCACGTCCTAGCAATGTATTGACATAACAACTCGTTCCCCCCCCCCCAATAAAATCGATTTTACGATTTTAGTAATTTAGGGGTGCTAGTTGTATCGTGCAAAGTCTTACTGCCCGAGGAGGACCATTTTGTGAAGATAAATCAGCTAACTACAGGTATAAACTGTTTGATTGCAGTGGTATTCGTAGAATTTGAGGCCTGGGATAGCGCATTATGACCGAATGAGGGCGACCTATTCAGCCAGAAGATATTGCCACCTTAACGCGACTTAACTAGTCGCAAAGAGATATTGTACAGAATACACATCAGGCAGGTGATTGCTATTTGGCATTGTGATACAGACATTGGATTAAAGGCAGGGTATTTTATACAAAGACAAGTATTGCATTGTTGTGTTGGTTTCAGCTGAAGTTACACCAGGTAGTTTACTGTTTGGGTCAACTTAAATATCGGCCGTGTCGATCACCCCAACCAACTGCGATTCGGGTGTCGAAGGATCAGGGGAATGATTATGATGAATCAAGAATTTCGATTTCTTGACGAGTAGTTGCTCATCCGTAGATTCCGGATCGTCAACTGTGCCAATCCTCGGCTCTGTCACGACAACGGTATCCACAGCTCCGAAGGAGCTCCTCCGTTTCCTGGTCACGGCGGGCGATTGTAGCGGGGACGGCCCGGCGACGGGAGGAGAAGACACGATCGGCAGATGGTCCATGCTTGCTCGCCGCTGCATTTCGAAGTTGTTGTTCGCCGAGGTGAACTGCGGAAAACTTCTGTTCAACTGGGGAGAGCGGCACGAAGTGGTCTTCAAGCCGCGGAAATCGTAGCCCTCTCCAACTGCCTGCATCCGGCTGCCGGTGCTGTTGAGTCTCCCCACGTAGTAGTCCGATCGCGAGTCGTCCGGCCGCCAGCAGGAAAGGTTTTGGCTGGAGGCCGACTGCCACTGGCGGCGTTCCGTCTTCCATTTCTCGTGGATCTGCTCTATGGACTCGTAAACTGATGAGTTGATCGACTCGCAGGAATCACTCAAATCGTAGTTCTCTGTCATCCAACGAATCTCCTCACAGGTGTCGTAGATGCCCAGTAGATTCTTCATTAAACCTACATCAACAGCTCTTAGCACACCCTTTAGACAAGACAAACAAGGTAATACAAAGGGAGTGATTATGATAACTAATTAATTAACTACTGGATACTTGTTGTGTCCCTTTTATTTGCACTAAATAACGCATTTCTTTGGAGAGAAGTTGAATGAACCCGGAAGAAAAAATTTAAAACGGTTATCGGTCTAGTATCAATACGTTTTTAAAATAAGAACCATTTAGGAGTTTCCAAAATTACATCTTACATAAGAAAATATTACAAATATAGGCCTAAACATTCCCACTATTTAAACAAACCATAACTCACCATATCCTTTTTAAGTTTACGAAAACTCTCCTTCAGTCCTTGCCGTTTAGCGATAAGTTTCCCGGCTACGCTCCCATAATCCTGATTTAGTTGCTGGGGATTTTTATCATCAGCACCAATTACCCCATCAGCTGCGGCATCGGATGTGACAGGAGTGCCGAAATCTTCCGGCGGTGGCGGCCGTTCGTTAGCTCGCATTGGAGTGCTTGTGCTGCGCACGGTCACGGCGGGGCTATTGGCCAGTGTTAGGGAAGATAGCATAGGTTGGAGCAGGCACTGTGGCACCGATGCGCCAAGTTTCTGATCAATTCCTTGCAGTATTTCATCCATGTAATCGAGATCCATTCTGTGACAGGCTGACGGACAGTGTATATGGCTCCGCACGTCTGCTTGATTTATAATGCTAGTACTACTTGTTAGCTACCTCCCCCAATTGTTAAAATAACAACTCGAAACCGCCTGTCTCCCGGAAAGCATAAAATACACTCCGTATACTACAGCCATGCATGCGTGCACTCTCAAACCGCATGAACTTTGAATTATGCGATTTACATGTTTGTTTACTTAACTTTGGTTGATCATGGGGTTGATAAAAAGACCTATTTTAGTCTGGGTTTTTAAGGTCGCCCGCATACGATAAGACTTTACGGTTGACAATTTACCGAACCGTGACCTCAGCTATAGTATACTACAAGTACATTGTACACCAACAAAAGCAACCGCTGTTTCCTGGGAGTATTCAGAGTGTGAAATAACGGCGGCGTATTTTTCTAGATACCAATTCAGACCAAGCCGTTTCGTCTTCGTGCAGTTATCAGTCACAGTAAGCGAAAATACAGATGTTCGTATTTGTTTCATCAGCGTATAAATCAAAACAAATCCCACCCCGTCTCCGTTTTAGCGTAATTTATGGCCGCAGTTGTATATTAACCCGTTGCTTTTTACTGCAAGGGCAAGTTCTGTCAAGGCCCATATTCCGTGGACCTTACACAAAAAGTTAAGGTCATTAGTAAATAGCGCTTTTCTCCTTTGGGACCAGAGTAAACACAATCAATCTATTATGTCAAATCATCGATCTGAGCTTTATTGACGGAAGGTGCCGGAATTAGCATTTTTATGAATTTTCTGTACTGTCGTTACATATTAATTGTACTTATTAGTAATAATTCTTGTTAAGTTCGCGATCAGTGTAGTGTAGCTCTAACAACATAAATGGTGGGGGAGGGTTGTGCATGTGCGGGAAGGGAGCTGAGGTGTTTAGTCAATCAGTGTGTTACAGTTGTAAGAATGGTATATTCTGCTGCAAATTTCTGTTTCCAGAGGGGCGTAATGTGGACTAAGCTATAGCTTAACACCGGGTACATACTAGTTCGAATCCAAGTGGTGTTCTATTATCTGTACATTTATATGTTTATGTTTAAAAATAAACTAACGTATATGTCTGTGAATAAACTATCGGGAGAGGCGTAAACGTGCAATGTAACCACTGAACCTGTGGTGAGTTATTCAAGAAAACGTGAGAGAAAAAAGTACGCATACTAGTAGTAAGTGTAATGAAATCCAAGAAAAACTGGAATCAATAGGCCGTCAGAAAGAGGAAATGGGGAGATAGAAATGTTTTTATTACATGTCGTAATAATTGCGTCATGGTTATATTTTGCCCCTACTTGTACATACATGTATACATGCGATATTTACATGTATACGTTGGACCTATTTACATGTAAATGCACTATGGACCTGTTGACAATCAGATCATGAAACATGAGACCGTGCTATTCAAGCAGCGCCCTCTAAATTAGAGTGGTTGAAAACATAGATATAATAAACAATGCCGCGTTGTGTGAGTCATCTGTATCTATCAGCCGTATAGTAAACCACAGCGTTAGCTTGTATTAAATAGCGGGGGTAACCCGGCGCCGCCCTGGTTATAAAACACATCCGTGTCCCTTTTCTTGTTCTCTTTTTTTTTAATCCAGAACCCACCCTGAGGTAGGTCATGGTGATTCAGAATATATATGGTGTTGGGGATCTATATGTTATGGTTTCTGAGTTCAGAGCATTCGTACATTTAAACCGGTTTGCCCTTTATGTATATAGATGTAGATATGCGGGGATAAAAATAAAAAAAGATACGACGATCTTATTGAGTGAATTGGTAGAATTATTGCAACAGCTGTCCGAGTTGTGACCAGTGGTTGTGATTAGCTGGCGTTATAATAAAAAAAATTGAATATATTATCTCAATAGCGCCACCATTTTTATAGATTCGAGGCGCTAGTGATTGTACATGTACATGTCATAGAGGTACATTATACACGCGCGCGTGTATAATGTACCTCTACGGTACATGTATATGTACATGTATTATGTTTACATCAGGTTTATTTACATCAATTCGGTCGGTGACGTGACGTAATCGATGACTCGTCGGGATTGCACCGCGGAAGAATATATACCGGTAGTCACAAACACAAATATTGACAGGTTGTTGGGCAAATTTAGCAATATCACAGTCGCTTTTCTCATAAGAATATAATAGCGCCACCATTTTTATAGATTCGAAGTGCTAGTAATAATAATTGTATGTTTACATCAATTCGGTCGGTGACGTGTGACGTAATCGATGACTCGTCGGGATTGCACCGCGGAAGAATATATAGTCACAAACACAAATATTGACAAGTTATTAGGCAAATGTAGCAATATCACAGTGGCTTTTCTCATTTTATATAATCTTTATTATTTTTTTGTCAACATTGTTAACGTACTTATTATAAATTACATAACATTGTTCGGATTATTTTGCTTTGTTTACGCGTACGTTATAAAGCTTGCGCTTCGTGAGTCGTGAACTGTCTAATGTTTTCATTGTACTGTACACACGTCGTACGTACACACTGATTGCATATTGTTATGCAGCAACTGGGCTGAATTTTACACTAGACTGAACGCCATTTTTATTTTCTTAGCGCAGAACAAACTGCGTTTTTCCCCCACCAGAGATGTAAAATCACAGATTAATTGTGCTCAGCGTGCTCTAAAATCTCTAGAGCAACATGGGGAATTGCCTGACGGGTCATGCGGCCGATGATTTATCGCTGCTTCGGGACGATTCTCAGCACGTCTCGGAGAGACTTGGACCTCCGCCGCCATACCAGGTGATTTAATTGGAAACGATAACAAAGGGACGGACTTTGTGTACACAGTCAAGACATCATCATTAGTTTCATACGTGTATGTACATCATGTACAACTACAAAATTTAAATTTTGATTTTTGTTGTCAAAATGTCACGGGAATTAATGTAGTACGTTGCTCCCTATTTGTACATTATGTAATTTTAGGCCTAGGCTTAAATCATGAATATCGTTTAATGGAAGTCGAAACAGAGTGAATTGCGAAACTAGGCCTAGGGAAACTCAAAGTGTAAAAATGAAAGGTTCCGTGAGTGTGAAGTTTTGAGTATGGTTGGTATTACAAAGCCATTCCTAAATTCTTTTTTCTTTAATGTAAGGCTTTAGTGTAGGCTAATAGTACCCCAAATAACATCGCAAACTTTCCTGTTTTTAAAAACTGCTTAACTATAGAATACCCCGCCACTCCTGTTTTGGTGACTAGTGTGGTACCCTTATAATTAGAATCATTGTGAAGTGACTTCTGGATACCAGGATCATTTTAGAAAAGGGACGTGGTGGCGGGGTATTCTATAGTTACTCCGGCATAACTACATAAGACTTGATTTCTCAATAATAAGCTTGTTTTTTCATCCTTTCTGAGATCATTATAGACATCCTATAAGACGGTTTTCGAAATGAAAAGACTAAACTGGAGTGTGTTTTCATTATTTCAATGTAAACACTTCACCACGTGAAACGTTTTCCCTGATCACATCACCAATTTGTTTCATCGGTTATCCTCTCTATATTACAAACTGTTTGTGATTGAGTCATGTGGAAAATGAAGTAGAAACTTAAACTAGTCTGAAGCAGGAAATGAGCCCTAATGTAGTTAGTTAATGCTGCATTCTTGCAGCAATAATCGCTATGCATGGTGTACATGTACATGCATGTGATTTGTGTGTTGGCCTTCCTCATTCTGCTATGGAAATATTGCTTATTTACTGACCTGGGAATGATTTTACTTTCAAAATGCCAGTACCAGGAATAATTTACCATCCAACCTCTACTTCCTTCTCACTACGGATGCCAATTTCTGCCACTAATTTGAACCCTATGAAAAAGTGGTACCTGATCTTGTGTGAAAGTCCTTTATTTCTGAGGAATGTCAGTCCCAACCACAAGTCTAAGATTGAACCTAAGATTGTGTGTACATGTACATGCAGACTTGAAAAAGACTAGTTATACAGAGTAGCCCTGCATTCTATAGTTAGACTGTTTTATCAATAGGATGCGTTGCGCCTGTGCACATCAGTGTGAAGTTTACTTAAAGGAAAAATGTGTCTTCTACTACTTAAATAATTTGGTTCGGAACTCTGCACCTCTGTGTCAAAGATAGGGTTCTCAATCACCTTTGATAATGATGTACTGTCCGATTACACAAATCGATTCACCTTGAGAAATATATTTTTGCAGGTGAATTGATCATTTTCCCATGTTATTATTAATAAATCCACCTGCACGGAATACAGAGATTTCCTTAACTTATTAAGTGGCAGTAAATAAAAATGAAAATATACTGGTATGGATTTTGTGCTATACAGTATATTATTTTAAAGCTAATAACAAAGGCACATTATAATCTCAAACATTTCTCAACATGAAATTGGTGTGAAATCGAAGAGTACATTTTTTTTAAGAAGATAGTGTCAAAGGGATTCTTCTTACATGGAGATACGAGGCCTGTAATAAACCGAGGCTGTGGTTGCTGTTGCCCCTACATGCGGCCTTGGTGCCCCTTGTAAGTGTTTACATTGTACCAATTGTATTGGCCTTGGTGCCCTCGTCAAGATTTCCGTACAAACCAACCGAGTTTCCCTTTAACAAGTCAGCATAGCCTTGCCCCTTCAAGGCCTGAGATACACTGATGTATTCGTGTAATACAATTTAGACCTTGCACATACAGAAAACATACAATACATGTATGCATACTTGAAAAGAAAACAATTTTGAGTACAGAATATTTTATGATGTAATTAAACTGCCACTGCCTCAGTAAATATTTAAGTAAATATTTTCAGGAATGACGCGGATTCTCATGCTAAATTCGAAATATAAAATTGCTATTCTGTACACAATAAAATTGTCTTTATTTCCGAAAATAGCATTCCTTCCCAGCAAGGTTTAGCAAGGATTTTAAAAATGTTCAAAATTTGATGGGGGGAAAAAAAGGTGGAAAAACCCACAAAGCCTCAAACTAACAATCGTGCTTCCGTTTGGGAGATTTCTCCGAACGTGACATTCTAAGAAGGTAACTTAAAGAGCTATCGGTAGGTATTTTCTTCATTTATTATGAAGTCAAAGCAACAGGAAATTAAATCAAAATTGTGTGAATGGAGAGCCAAGCCTATTGTTGGATAATACATTGCATTGTTACCCCTGAAATGATTCATCAACTTGACCATTGTGGTTGTCGATATGCCATTTCAACTGTGTGAGCTCTTTTACTGCATTTAACACACAACCATTGAAGCATTGAAATCAAAGTGATTGTACAAATCCAGTTTTCCTTCGAATCGCCCTGTGGCAAGTCTGGGCTTTCGGTTTTAGGGTAATTATGGATCAAAGAATACACCCCAAAGGATTATATTCATTTCCAGTCACCTTGTTTCATAGATGCAGTTTGCTGTTATTGTTGTGTTAAGTTTATGTATAGGAACTTTGAATTATGAGCTTTCCAAGTGTAATAAGGGGTTTCCCCTCTTTTTTTCAAATTAAGTCTAGTGAGGCAGAATTGTTAGTAGCCTGCATGCCGTTTGACTAGCCTGCATGTCGTTTGACTAGCCTGCATATTTTTTCTTCAGATTATGAAACACTGGTCCAAGCAACCGTGTAACTTAAATTCAAAACGGGTACCTTTTTGGTTATTTTCTCATGTAGGCCTTATTGATCAGGTAACAAAACCAATATATTTTTTTAATATGCTGGTTGTGAAAGAATGCTTGAATCACCCTTCCCAATCACCCCTTCCAATCCTTGGCAAATAAATTTTGTAAAGGATAGGGGATCTGTCTCCCTGTTTTTTTTCAGTCCAAGTTCGCCACCAAATAACCCATGGGACAACATCAAAATCTTATCAGTTCTTTTGTGCTGTTACACCCGAGCCATACAGAGTTACATAATTATTCTAATTTGTACTTGCATGTATTGATTATTTTTCTTCTCGTTGACACCAACTACTTGTTATTTATTATAAGGAGGAGACACCAGTGTACCACCTGAGTCCAAATCAACGAAGGACGGTGAACCAACTGACAGAGGAAGAGCAGGTGAAAATCGCCAAGAGGATAGGCCTTATACAATACCTACCCACGGGGAAATATGACGCAAGTAAGAAGGCAAAAGAGTAAGTCATCTTTAGGTTATATTAGGGTTTTTGGACAATTTTGCAATTTACCCATTTCATTGGCTATAACTGTGGTGTTTAAACTGGGGGTCGCGACCAATTTTAGGCTCGCCAAAATAATGCCGAAATTACAGGCCCTGACATATCTGTTTCCTTCACTAAAGCAATTTAAAGGGTTTAGGTACTTCTGGTAAGATACAGAATACAAAACCTCACAGATTTACATTAAACTTACAGGGTTTGAGGATAATGATGGTAGAAAGCTTCCCTTAAAATATTACTTGCTGA
>JAVCKS010008335.1:0-13826 GCA_032273685.1 Pteraster tesselatus
CAGATTGCTGTTACATACAACCTTTTGCGATAACTGTTGGAATGATGGACATATCTTACGCAGTGACCCCTAATCGAGGGTCTCATTATTCGTGCTAATGAATTACATTTTGACTATACCCGATGATTATTTAAATAGATTTGATGACCTACTTTCCACAACAATCTTTACAGACAATTTTCGGATTGGTATATGATTGAACCAATTAAACTTGTACCATCGGGGAGTTTCCTCTTTGTATTTTCTGGCAAAATATACTCTCGTGTGTCTCGTTTAAGGGTCAAAGTCCGCAACGAACGGCACAGTGCTTAATTTGCCGGAACACCGAGAGGCTGCTGATCCGGCGGGTCCGGGGGGAGAAAAACAAGCTTTGTGCATTCAAAGTAAGCAAAAAGAGCGATTTACGAGTAACCTAAATGAAAAATAAAAGAATGATAGAACAGATAACATTAAATACACCAAATATATTTGCAGATGTTGGTAGTGACAAAGGAGGTGCCGGATCCAATCTGGGAGGTGCCGGATCCAATCTGGAAGATCCCGGATCCATGCTCCGGGCAGGATCCGGCACTGCCATTAGTCTTTTCAAGGATGGCGCTGTTCCGATTGGGTGAAGTCTTTGGAATTTTACCCAGCGCCATCATATTGTTACCGGCTAATAGCGACTATTATGGTAAAAGCAATTCAGTATATCAATCGACGTAAATAACACAATGTTTGCTAAAGGTAAACAATAAAACAGCAGCGACGATCACTGCCGTTGCCACATAACTCTTCGTTGCAATAATCGTTGCAACAGTCTTTAGCAGAGACTACGATGTGAATTGCGTAGGTGGCTATATACCACTCAACCCGCGAGCGTCCCATCTGCCTTCAAACCGGGGCTTCTGAAGGCTGTTTCTCATTATTTATCACTTTGTGACTATTCATATTTTATGTTTTTATCATCTGCTTGTTATGCTCGCAATCGGTTTGCCATAGGGACTGGTGTCAAAAGCGTTCTCACGACATCGAGTGCTCGCCCTCGTCTTGCTAACTCGAATAGACATCTACGGAGGGTTTTTTTTTCGCGCGGACTAAATATTGACAAAAGTGCAGTGTGTGTCACAAAACGTTAAGCATCTTTGCTGTGTCTTATCATAGCGATACGGGTGTACATTATACATTAATTAGTTGGGATGTGGTCTGGGATGCTTTCTACAGCAGGGGGAGGAGAGAGGGAGGGGGAGGAGGAGGAGGAGAGGGGGAAGGAGTGGGAGTGGAAGGGGAGGGGTTGCTTGGGATACAGGCCTAAAGGGCGACGGCGCATTATGGGAAATAATACAGCGAAGATAGACGAAACTTTTCCCTCCAGAGCAAATGGATTAGTATCTTGTATAATAACATAATGTATAGTGTTATTCTGAAGTATGAGAATATGATGCTGTTTACATACCACTACTGACTGGTGTAGCCAGCCTGGCGGGCCAGTCACCCACCTTATTATAATTATGTTGATAAACCTCCCTACCAGTGGGTTTTCACCTCGGTAACTATATCCCCAACCAAACACAGTCTTGACTGGTATTATCTTATGGGAACCTCTATACTTTTGTAAATAGTGTCAACAAAGTCACTCTACCATAGAAAGTCAACCTAGTAAGATGAACTAAACATTTCCCCTGTATACACAAAAATCCTCAAATATTTGGGTTATAATAATGTTCGCGAGAATGAAAACAATCGCTACCCGCTGGATAATCTAGTTATTAACTTGATTGAGTGAATTGGCACCGGCAGCCATTTAGATTTGTTTCTTCTTTAAAAACCACAGGGTGGCCGTTGGCGTCATGTCGACGATTATCAGCTTATTTAAGTTATGTGATAATCGTTTAACACTCTCGAGTCACCCGCCAATCAAGTTTTGTTGCACATGGAATGATAAATTCTAAGAATGGAAGACACTTCTACCGGTAACTTGGTTTTGGGGCTTTTCGGAAGCTTGTTATGACGCCCTGTTATGATCAGGCACACTATTATTTTGTTTAAAGATTACGTGTATTTACATTACAATGTATTTATGTCTTCTCGGGGAGAAGAATGTATGTGTCTTCAAACGAAGTCAAACTGAGCTGAAATACTCGATGTTTCGCGGCGTAGACGCAAACGATTTTCAGCTATTTTCAGTACATTGACTAGCATTCTCTGTTATGACCAACGTCTACATCAAGAGTCGTCATTATTATCAAAGGTGTGATGTCGGTATATATACGACCGTTGTTTTCGTGTCAATCAATCGCGAGTGCACGACTCTTCGTATAGCGTGGCACCGCCCACGGAGTCGAAAAATTGTAAAGACGCGGACCCACCTGGCACGAATTCTACTCTTGCTGCGAACGTCGATTTATCCTAACCGACGTGGCGGTCTCAGGAGTCCAGGGCGCTCAGAGATCCAGATGACTACACCGGACATATCTGCGCATGATACCGGGTTCTGCGCATAACGTCGCATGACGTATTTTACCATATTTGGTCATCTGGATCTCTGAGCACCCTGGACTCCTGAGACCGCAACACCGGCACGAAAACGGAGGGAACTAACGACATTACGCCAACCGGACGTGGGTCCGTGTTTGTGGGCCGACTGTACATCGAAATAAACACAACTCTGTTCCAATCCCCCCCCCCCAACTCACAAAGTAACCGTAAAGCAATCACAGGTAATGTGTTTGCAAAAACCTTTGGCGAGGTGATGATTTTTTTTCCCTTCTACTATTGGGTTGTTTTTTTATCTCGACTTCGAAGTAATTTACCTTGGTAAATCACAAAATATTGCTTGTAAGAGAAATACTCGGTTAATTTCTTTCTCCTCTAATTTTTTATGCGACGGAGCGCGGAGAGAGGGTGTGTTTTTATTCGTATTTGTAGCCCGAATTTGATGGAAAATACACACAATTATTAAACAAATAGGTACAGTCTGTTAGGCATGCGTCTTTTTATATGTAGTTTACGATGTCAACTACGGTAACTAATCCGTACCAGCACTGTCTGTGCGATTGGCTATGGTCATTCTTTCTACTTGGAGAGAAGTGAGTTGATATACATGTACCTGAATTGCCTACCCAGTAGGTCTGTATCAGATGTGGCAGAAAACCCCCAGAAATTTGAGGAAATCCGCGAGGTTATCAATAAAATACGACATGACCTTATAATAGCATAATGTGTAGCAATTTGTCACGATCAACGTAAAGGTTTTGGTCTAATGGAGGCCCTAACCATAATGTTTTGACATGGCCTATATAAAAACGTGGAGCAATATATTAGGAGTCGGTAAACAAGTAGCTAACATGTGATATGAAACCAGGGCGCGCTCATCAAAATACATGTTCGCTCCTGACAAACGAGATTCAATGTTTCTCATTTAACTGGCGCTGTTCGGAGTGGCGGTAAAGTCTTCTTAATTTTCCTACCGCACCCAGAACAGCGCCACCCACTAAGCCACGTTGAAATTACATTATTGCGCATAAGTAAGAGTGTAACCCGAGCGTACAAGTTGGAGATATGCCCCGGCACGTGTGCAGAAGCAAACAAACTTTATGTTCAAAGCACATCGTAGTTTCGACCGTTTTCATTACATGAAATAAAATGTCTATACATTATCTGTTTTTTCATGTTTTGTGACTACATAACAGGCCTATACTGGAATAGTCAGCAAAGTTAATTTGTTATGGTTATGTGCACTATAAGGTTGTTGATCGCCCAGTGCATGTGTATAGCTGTAAACC
The DNA here is from genome assembly GCA_032273685.1 of Pteraster tesselatus. Classification (NCBI taxonomy): domain Eukaryota; kingdom Metazoa; phylum Echinodermata; class Asteroidea; order Velatida; family Pterasteridae; genus Pteraster; species Pteraster tesselatus. Next base: position 3,765 of record JAVCKS010008335.1, read on the forward strand.
CTAAAGTTGCTTAATGTGTCCTTGGAAAAGGGTAATTATTGTGACGGCAGACTGCCTACAGAATAGGAATAAAGCAAACACGAAATTTCACTTCAATCCGTCATTGGAAGGATGACAATATCGCCCATTTGGAAGTACACAGTGTGAAAGTGCAATTGTACAGAGTACACACTGTCGACCTATATAATTATATTAACGTATTCGAGTACGACCTAATGTGCAAATCGATTGCGAAATAAATTATATTACAACCTCAAAATGGATTAGATTCTAATCTAAAGGAATCTGGTTACGACCTCAGAAGGAATTGATTAAGGGATTTTGATTAGGACCTGGAGTGAATTCGATTTAGGACTTGTTATATAGTTTAAAATGAAATGGTTGACAAGCATGACCGGCGCAGCACCGGCATTTTATTCATCAGATCGTCCTCCTCTTTAAGGATTCGTCGTGAGCAAAACATGTTATACATCGAATGATTTCAGGCAAAGATACTACTCAGATTTGTCGAAAAATTCAACCGTCAGAACTAGAAACACTAAAATAAACCAGTTCAGCTTTGAAACAAAGTAGTAAGGGACAAAAATGATTCAAACTGACAGCGCACATAATACTAGTCTATCCACATTTTCTATGGTAGGTGTAAACACGACGGGGCTGTTTCTACACATTATAGGAGCGGCCTTTATACTGTCAACCTGTACGTTGAAAGACTAGGCGAATTAAGTTGAACGAATGACGCTTTGGCATGACATAATATTATTGTATTATAGGCTGAGACAACAACATACCGAGTGTTTCATAGACCGATGCATTGGGTATATATTTCAGCATCATTGTAACACAGTACGTATGTGGAGATAGTGCCTTGTAGTTGTACCTCAAAATTTTTAGGCGGGCCAAAAAAGCTGCTCTTTGGTATCTTAACTTTAGTAGCAGCCTCATTTTGTATTTTTTTTTTTACAGTTTCCTGATAACAATTAGGTGCAATTTTGCATTCAATAATTGTTTTACGACATAATCACTGAGGTTACGAGGTGAATTACTTTATTTCATATGAAATACAAGGTTTTGTCACCCAAGCGACGATATGATACACTTTGTACCTCTCTTTAGCTGCGACTTTCAGCTCTACAGCTCGCTCTGTCGGTCGGATCACAAACATTCCGTAAAGAGGAACTTAGCTTTGTGTTAGCTGCTGGTTGCATGTAGCTATAGTGTGAACGGTTTCGTCATTGGCTATAAGCCGTACAAAACCGTGTACCGGAACTGCTAATATGAAGCAGAAACCTCATGGGAGTTTTTAACCCCGCACTGTACCCCTTACACAATGAACATAGCTTGATGTTCTCCCTTGGCCCAGTGCCATCGAGAAACGACTTTGAAGAGTTAGTGCAACGGATTAGTCATTATTTGACCGCGCTTGACCTCAAGATGGCGCGTTGCAGAATGTTCAATTACGTACTCGGTATACGTACGTCTTGTCAAGTGTCTACGTACTGTACGTAAACCGTATACGCACGTCGTACACAGTACGAACGCAGTCACTCGGTCAGCAGCGACCTGGGCACTCGGGTATAGGAATCGAATCCGCGACTCTGTGCCGAGTTTTGTTGGAATGTTTTGTGGAATCTCCAAGATCTGAACAACATTACAACAGTACACACGTGTGACATTCCACCCAATCAGAGAGCAACAAACCGTGACAGTAGGAAACGGATGTTTACAAATTGAACGGAAATCACCTGATGTTAATGTTACAATTGGCCCTGGATTCAAAAGGATGTATTGGCAAGGTCGGGATAGGAATATGCGTTCTGACGCTGTACCGTAGCTGCTAACAATGTTTGCAGTGTAAGCTTGTGCAAATGTAATTTGTGCAAAATATCACACGGTGTACAAAGTTTTAGTTGGTTCGGCTGGACAATGTCTCGACAGACCCCCAAAATATCGAATTTGCAAAAAGTTTTCTACACATTATTTATTGAGAATGTGTTTGCCCATGGAAGGATGGTTCGTACTGAAAGCCGGAATACTATTTTATGTTGTACCGTAAACGAACGAACGAATTAACAACACGACGCACGAGAGAGTTGAGCTAAACGGGGACCGTCTTCAGGCTGGATAGGGCGCCCTCGTTCGAGCCTCATTTTGGCATGACTGCTAAAGGCAAAACGGCGATTAATCAGGGGTCCCCCTTACGATCAATAGATTACAATTAGCTTGTTTATCTTCACTTTAGTGAGGGGTTTAACTTGGCGCTCGACTTTCAGAAATATTCGACGACAGCATTCTCTTTAAACTCTTAGGTAGCGCAGCATGTTTGCTTACGACTGTATAGTATTGTTGTTGCTTCATTCAATCATTCAATTTCATTACCCTGCACGATTCTTACTGTAGATAGTTCAAATAACTTCACCTATGTTATGATTGTGTAAACCTATACTTAAAATGTTAATAGAAATATTATTACGGTGTAGTACGCGTACTACTAACACGTATACATTTCACGAATGGGGGGGGGGTGGTATTCTACGAGCGGTGCTACTCAACATTGTTAGAGTTCTGTTTTCGCTCAAACGTCACATACAAGTTCGTCTATAGATTCAACATTAAAGGTATACGATGTAGGATTGATTTTGGGAAGAACGTATCGTTACGGCTGTATAGAAGAAGAAGTGAAGTTTTATAAGTGGGAGGAAACACTGAGAAAGCAGGGATGTGGAGCAGTGACCCAAGACGCACCATGGGGGATTCGAACCCATGATCTGCAGCGATGAAGGCAATGGGAGTAGCGCTGCGCGACCGAATAATGCATTCATTTCAATGGGCACTAATTTAGTGAGTGCCCCATTTTGTGAATTAAGGAACTCAATTTAAATGGGCTACAACGCGAATCTAAAATAATTCATAGGTAACAAAAATAGTTTTATTATTATCTGAATAATCTGTATATACTCAGAACTTTCGCTCCCACAATCTATTACGGTACGTGCTAGCATTTATTTGTCACCTTGGCTTCAGTAGCCTGGACTCACGAAAATATTATGTTGTTTTGGGAAAAGGAAGCATATTATAAAGCGCACTATTGGCGAGGAATGTTTGGGCGCAATCCCTTTTGTTATTTAATAAAATGGGCTGTTGCTTGTTAAGCTAGGATTTCGTGACCCTATAATTCCTGCTAAGGTCTAACGCGTGACATCCAGCAGAATTCCGGAAGCGGGAGTAATTATAGCACTGAATTACGGCTGGGATGAGAAGGAGGTGTCACAAACACCGAGGGGCTGCGGCAGTACCACGGAACGTATGTACTAAACGTTTGCACGGATATAATACAGAACGTTTGCACGGAACGTACATGTATGTACCGAGCGTTTGCACAGAACTTATATGCACCGAACGTTTGCACGGAACGATATGCACAGAACGTGTGCACGGAACGTAAATGTACAGAACGTTTGCACGAAACGTATGTACGGAACGATTTCACGGAACGATTTAGCCCTGTTTGAGTAATTGCCAACACTTTCTAAGGTATAAATACACTGGCAACAAACAAATGTCGGTGACGGTATTCCTGTCCAATCGAGAGGAAATATTTAATTTGGAATTGATAAGACATACACAGGTGTGTCACGAGAATTTTGTTTTTCGTGCATGACTCGGGGGATACTACCTTGCGCGATAGCCAATATAGGTAAACAATTATCACGTGGTCTATTTAGAGTTAGGGTAATATAAGGTGTAGTGTTGCCAACTGCTGTAGACCCCCAAGTGATGTACGAAAAACAATTTCGCTTCCAGAATGCCAACACCTTGCAGTGGCGAATCTAGCCTGATTAAAATATAGAGCCCCCTGTTACTTTTATATTCCTGCCTTTTATATACTGCCTTGACAAATTGAAGTATGACTAAATCGTTATGACAAAGCTTTCGAGAAACTCAAGAATCCTCCGCGGCTCCGTCTGATCTTAGAGCTTCGTGGGTGGTCTACTAATAATACCACACCCATTAATTACAGGTACAGATTACATGCTGCGGCTACGTCGGCCTTAACATGAAAATATATAATTGCGAACTGGGGGAAACCCGTTGGATGTGACAAAATGCTATTTTGAGAAAATTGGAAAAATAGTTAACAAATCATTTTTTCGAATTGTTTAGTCTTTATTCCAGAATATTCAGCTCCAAAGATAAATATAGTTTATATCTTCCGCAAATCCTGATTTTCCCATAACTTGTTTGCTGAATTTTATTTTATTTGCTCATAATTCTGGATATAGCAGTCAAAGAGAAAATATATAAACAGTTCTAGAAAGAGCTAATCTTCAGCTTTAATTTGTCATAAAACACATGCATATCTGATAATGATCACCTATATGTCATCGCCAATTAACCAAGCAAGGTAGGAAGGAACATTCCACATCTGCCATCAAAGCAGTATGCGTACACTTTGTGTTGCTGGTAATTACCCCCGCACACACAGCTATTATTGCCCCATCATTTCCTCAACCACGACGGGATATCCCCATCATATCTCCCAGCGTAATGGTTCTACCATCCGCGAACGCTATACATGTACATGTAGTTACAAATGTGTCGCAAACTATTACAACATCTGCGCAAGAACACGATGTCAACGTCATTATTGACCATTTGCTGTTGCCAAATACCGGGTGGTTTTTGCTTTCTAATTTATGCACACTTAATGAAGATGTTCGCTACGAACAGTGTATGCGGTATAACCTCTAAACAAAACGTGTTCGATTACCAGCCCCGAGCTAATACTCGCGCTCATGACTCGACGCCTTTCGATTTGCCTGTGACGTCACCATTCCTTCGTCGTTCCAACTTGTATCGCACTGTATCCAGTTGTATCAACTCACGAAATACATGTAAACACCCATGTACATACAATGTGAACAACGTGTCAGCTTCGCCCCCATTATCTAGGGACACCCTCCTATGTATAGTATCTTACCACACTTATATTACATATACAAGCTGACAAGATTTATGGAATTTATGTGCATCCCCTGCAGGACACAAGGTCATATCAGGTAGGTGAACTAACATGGAACTTCCTGGTGAAGTACCGCGGCCTTTGGGCTACCGAAGCCATCGTTCTGCTCAACTCGCTGTCAAAACACGGGTACTGTGCCGACAGCCGATGAATCATGTGACGAACAATTCTGCACGGACAGGCGACAACGCATAAAGTTACATCGTACTTCAAAATAGGACTCGCAATATTAAAAAGGCTAGCGCCATGCGTGTGTAGAAGATCGCCAGGACAATGATTGTGAACCAGCGAAGCAAACTGTCCGACCATTTTCCCGCATGGCTGTACGTATCGTACAGCATAGAAGAAGTTACGGTTTTAAAGGGGGAGGGACGCCCCGCTAATAATTTGAGAAAACCCTAAAGTTCACATGTTGGCACCAGGGGGCGGGCTGGCCATCGAGAGGTTCGGGAAGACCACCGAACGGCCGACCCATTCCTGGCCGAGCCGGCCGTCGGTCAATTTCTGATGTCAGCAATGGCCGTGTGTAGAGTGGTGCTGGAATTGCACGCGTGCAACCTAATAATATTAAGGCCTCTCCATCTCAAAGTCCCGGACTGAATGACCTAGTTGGTACCATCGAGCTGCGAGGCAGATGTGAAGACATAGGGCAGTCCCGTTGTCTATTGTCGATTTCTGCCTGATGTGTTTGTAATATCGCAAGCGCGGGCTGTTGTGTGACGTTACCAAGGTAAACCACTCCAGATTGTAGATAAACCAATTAAATTTTTCATCTCGTTTTGTTTGGTAACATGCAACAGCGGTTTTCCCTTTTGCAATTCCGAACCTTCAACACTGTGGTAAAAGCTCTGTTATTGCCTCGAGGGTTGTTGCGAGGAGCAAACGGGGCTGTGTTGAAGATACCAACAGGTGGAGCTCTGTAGGAGTCAAGCAAGGTCAACCAGGTCAACCGAGGTCACGAAAGGTCATTGCCAAGGGCTTTGAGAGAGACCGTCAGTTTACCCGCCCAGATGACGAAGTGTGGAAAATCTATACGATACTAACAATCTAGTTCTGTTTAACACACCGGGCGTAAACGAGTGTTGCCGTTGGGTCAGTGCTCTGAACTATATCGGCTCTCTCAATACAATCGTATTTTACTAGCCCCAGGCAGCACAAAAAACAACGATTGTGTAAAGAGGAAACGCTGTTGACACATGAGAATCTTCGGCAATTTAAGGGGCACAAGCAGCAAGTACAGCACAAAATAGTTTCAAGAGAAATTTTGTGAGTTTTATGACATTTTGATGCATGAGGTTGCCAGAAAGTTGTCCACAGACACACAGACAAACAAACAGACAAACAAACAGACGCCGGCAAAAACATTACCTCCGTCCCACCTTCGGTGGCGGAGGTAAATATTGTTGTCTGCCGAAAGTCACAGCCCGTTTAGCCTTTCAGTGGCACTGCCACCTTGAAGGCCAGCTGCTGCTGCTAAGCTTGAGGGACGAACTGGTGATACCCTGCCGACGCGTGATGTTTTATATCATTCAAAAACGAGGCCAAGACATCGGCGTCGTGTCTCCGGGCGCTATGCACCATTCCACGGCTGCTACATGATGTAACTATATAGGGTCACCCCCTTGCTGATTGGGCTATCAAACTAGTCATTCCTGATAATGTAATACTAATTACCCTTATTATAACATTTCCCTCTAACTAAAAGTGAAATGTGCGTAAAATTTGACGAGGTTATCAGTAAGTGTATTCGGGGTGGGACCTCTGTCCGACTGCGTGAATCACCGCGTGATACCCCAAACCCAAACACGTGCTTTACAGTCTCATTATCAAGGTAGAGACACTCAGACGAGAGTTGTGTAACTGTTAATGAAAATCAGTTATTAGCCAACAATGTTTATAATTGGAAACTCATGGCCGCCATGGCGTTGGGGGTTCGTCAGGACGGCACGCCCGCTACATTGTTACCGTTCCCTAAATACGAGACCTCCCCGCTGTGGTGTACTGTATACGGGCGAGGCGATGTCCGCCTACAGTAATTGAACATTAAGTGGTCTGCCCAGGGTGGCAATTTGACAAAATTCTAAGCTTTATAGCACCGTGTTTTCTGGAATATAATCTGCGCGGGGTATAAGCCGCACCACGCCGAAATCATCCAAAGTTAATATTTGGTAGTATAACAGATAAGCCGTATCCGCGCACCAATCGTATAATTGAAAAATTCTAATTGTTTTAATCAAATTACTGGAATGATTTGGCGACGTTTCGTCCTGTTATTGCCTTTGAAAGGGTCCTCTAGTATTTTGATACAATTTTACCAACCAAGAAAGTGACAGAGTTATGAGCCCATAATTTGATTGTGTTCAAGAAAAAGATTGTTTGTCTGTTACAGAATACGGAGACCAAGTACTGTGCTCTGCTATTGGCCAGGGACGTGCGACCGACCATCCCACTGGAAATAAACTATAGCTAGACACGGTTGGAAAAGTTGTAGGATACCGGTATCGCATGCATATAGCATTGACCTTTTAAAATCAAGCTTTTGAAATCGACCGTTGCTTTCGTGAATCTATACCTACGCAATAGCTGACTTCCCGCTGAAGAAGGCGGATCGGTGGCTCCAGAATATGGAGCCCATATGGTATGGACAGGCCCGTTTTTATCCCACATCACAACGCCAAAACCGAAATGCTCCCCAAATAAGGGAAACATAATGGGAATAAGGAGAGAACATATCCAATGGCCCACATAATTCCCGTTGACCTTGTGAGCTTGCTACTTGGGTTGATTGGGTGTGAAGGAGGGTTTAAGGATAGGGTTTGGAGAGGTTTTGTAGAATGGGGTTTGACAACGTTTTTATGGATGGGGTTTGACATATATGGACGGGGTTTGACAAAGGTTTTATGGATGGGGTTTGACCAAATTTTACGGATGGGTTTGACACGTTTTTATGAATGGGGTTTGACAAAATTTGATTGGTGGGGTCTGACAAAATTTGATTGGTGGGGTCTGACATCGTTTTTATGGATGGGGTTTGACAACATTTTATGGATGGGGTTTGACAAAGGTTTAGCACAAGTACCTTTAGCATCGGAAGCAGTTTACCCCTCTAAATAAACACATAGGTGCCGGTAGACCCGGGGAGGTCTAAGAAAAGATCTGCCCCACAGTGTTTGATCTTTGGCCTTAAATCTTAACTAAGCATACCGTCCATTTGCAAATCATTATTGTAAACAATAGACTTTCCACAAAAATGTAATGAGTGCTTACCTCGCGTGATCTAACCTGGGCGTTTAGAGCTCCCGATGACGTCACACAAGCGAACACAAGGAGAATAGCGACTGTGTCGTACGTCGCCAACATCGTCGTCGATAAAAATCAGACAAGAACGGCCTGTGCGGAAGAGGAAAAAACAATGTCACCAATGATCCGACGCACGTTAGATCATTTACCGTATACACTTTTGCTTCCAGCTTCTACGCGTAATATATCAAGTATAGCGTTGGCAGATGAGGAGCTAGATAGCAAGGGGAGTCCAGCGAGCACGAATAGAGGCTAACCACCAGCATCGCGCACGGAGTCTTACTGTTTTACTACTTCTCCTGTTTGTTGACAGGAGACTACGACTATTAAGGCCATTGAAACGTAACGAGATTCGCGCCTTGTCAGTAGAAATCTGTCAGCGGCTCGTACACAACTTACACATAATTAAAATTTGGATATATTGGGGCTAACATTAATGACATTTAGTACGAGAAATATCAGGTAAAGTCATCACAGGACAGCTCCTTGCAATATTGTTAATGACGTCGGTTATTTATTCTTATGTCTTCAAGATAAAATGGCTGATATTATACGGTACGTACACTCTCGATAGTACAATGTATATATACGGCGTGTATACGTGCACGAATGGCTGTACCCTGAAGATATATAAGAAGTTATATAAGAAGTATATGTATGGGAAAATACGCATAAGAAACTTCGCACGAGAACCGACTATAGTTCGATTCTCTTCAAAAAGCAAATTCGGTCGTCCTTGGGGGTTGCAAGGGTGAAATCGAGAAAAGTACCGCGTTTCACACAGATATCACAAACTTGAATATAGTTGTTAAACCGGGATTCTGAGAGGAAATAGGTCGTGTCTAAATGGGAAATAAAGCGGTAATGGGAATGGGAAATCCTCGACTGGGTTTCATATTCCCATAAAGCAAGAACGTTGTCAGCTTGGGCTGCCGACGAACATCAGCGTGGTGAAATAGTTTAGGGGTGTAGGCTTATAAATGAGACGGTTCCAAGGGCAAGAATTGTGTGCATTTAGGCATATTGGTGGGGAGTCAATTATTGCCAGTGTATAGCTGTCCCCGTGGCAAATACTATACGCGGCTGGCACTAGTAGCATCCTGCTTAATGGGGGTTGGGTCGGGATGGCGTGGGCTTAGGCGCAGGCGCAGCCTGCACGCCCTCGCATCGTAAAACGAGATTCAATGAGGGTTCGCATTATACAATGTGTTAGTTTGGGAGAAATGTAAGTATAGGCTTATCGGACCGGTTTACCGCACGTGGGCCTTAAATCATTTCTAAATGGCACATTAGTGACTTGTTGAGGGCTATAAAATAATTGGCATTCTCCCAACAAAACAGAAACTATACCGGTACACTATACATGACCGCTTAATCAGAAAAATTCCCTTTCACAAAATATCTCATTGTTCTCAATATCTAGATCCACGCTCCCTTAAAGGGGATATATACTGTGTTTTTACAAAAAAAAGCAATTACTTTTGTTGGATTTTTAAAACCGAAGTATGTATACATGTACATTCTTTTCATAAAGTAAATTTGAACTGTCGAGTGAACTTGTTACTGGTTTTGAATTAGGTGCGCTGTCAATATACTCGCCAATAGTTTTATATGGGTGATTTGGCAGGAGCTAGGCCTGCCCATACGCACACGTGTAGTTAAGGTATACTGTCCGATTGAGACCGATTTCACCAGTGACAAATAATATTAAATGTTGAAGTAGGCTTGGTAGTTACATA
>JAVCKS010008345.1:0-17062 GCA_032273685.1 Pteraster tesselatus
CCCCCCCCCCCCCCCCCCCCCCCCCCCCCCCCCCCCCCCCCCCCCCAGTAATGCGTTTCTCAAAAATAGTACATGTATACAAATCTACATGCGCCTTTATCCGACCACAAGATGGCCCGATACTCGATGTTGTATAATACATTACCCGGGCTACAAATAAAAAACCGTACATTCGGGATTTGTTATTCACGAATACAATCCCTTCCTCTGAAATTGGTGATGCGAGCTCTACATCACTGGCGATTTTAAAACGAAAAAATATATGGCAAAGAATTGGTTTTTTGTTTGTCAACGTGCAATGCAGTCAATGCAATCATCTCGTTTTACTTTACACGTCATAACCACGTGTACAATTTTACTCAAATTCGATGGATCAGGTCACGTTTTCGAGAAATCAGATACCGCATGATAATGTATACACTCTTGGAGTATGTATAGTAAATATTACGTCACTGAAATATTATAAGTGGACCCCTTGGTTAAAGATTTATATTTGTCATATTGTGTTAATTTTGATTGTTGCAATCGAAATCTGCATTCGGTTTCTATTATTTTCAGAAAGAAATATTTCACGGGAAGAACTTTGTTAATAGCAGTAAGCTTTCAGAAGATAACTATTTATTCTACCTTTATCACTATAATCATTACAATTCAGTGTATTTAAAGGGTTTAACAGTGCAGATTCCATATTAAGCAAGATAAAATGGACTCGTCCAGAAACGTCTCCAACGTCTGTCGCTATATATACATGTACTGTATACGTATTATTCTTACCGCTTTTACGAAGATGTCGGTAGGTCTCGACCACGTAATTACCCCACGCACTATATTAAGTATATAAGTGAATGGATAGCCAGCTCGACGATAGCATAAATTGTCTGTTGCTAGCAATAATAATGATTACATCTTGCTCTCGTAGTACACGTCTGCCCGCCACGCTATAATACACGATTTATGCAAGTATACATTGGCATTGGTCACCCACACACACACACACGCACACACCGTCTTGTAGTGAATTTATGACGGGCGATGGTTATTGTCAATGAATGTCGTCATGTTTTTGGTCCAATCCCAGCCGGCTGGCGCACTATACACATCCAATTTATTATTATTATACCGTACTACGACGATGTGGCTTTTATACGACGGATCTAATGGACAGTTAGCACTACAGGTCACATGGGCGTTCGGGTGATATCGTCGTTTCCTTAATGTACATGTACATGAACATAACACGTTGACGTATGTCACTTTGGTCATGATTTTATTAAAATAAACCTTCAGGAAAGGCGCGTGCGTCATCAGACGCCTACAATTATACTTTTAATATTGGTTGTATGAATAGTATTACTGTAGTGAAACCGTAAATAGACAATAATGCATAACGGCCACCTTGTTCGGCAATGGTGTTGTGAGCATTGCATGTCTTCATGTCAAGATAGCTGGCATGTACAAGATGACAGAGTCTAGAGTTACAACAGAGCACAGTTTACGTAATATCAGAAGATGTAGTGATGAAGTTTGAAATAATTATGGGTTATTTCATACACTTAAATTTGGGGTCTATAATATTGTGGAACAAGCCGTTCTAAAGTATAAAAGACAGAAAAGCTAATTATTCCAGGAAGAACCGGAATCTCATGCACTATTCAGGGCTCTAATTTGCGCATAATGAGACATAAAATTGCTTTGAGAGAGAAATAACATGGTCACTTGTATTGAAAATTAATACATAATAAATTGCACTATAAATTGGCCTACGGTTGAGCAACTTCCGCCTTCACAAATTAACCTGGATTGCCGCTGAACCTGGTGAAAATGGCTAAACCGGAAATTCCTATAGTTTGTATAAAGTACACGAACGCACATCAGGTTTACCGTTGGCAGTAATGAACATATACTGTATACATGTACATGAAATAAACTAGCCCTTTGAGCAAACATGAAATGGCTGTCTCCACAGACATAATGTACACATTACATGTATAGTGCCTGAACAGCGTTCAAGCTGTTAATTATAAACCTGCGTACGCTTCGACACAGACCATAATTATGCGAGCTACTCTATATACCTAGCCCCATTACTGACATTCTTTACAGATAATTATCTAACCATAGCACCCGGCATAGTACCCGGATACACATCTGTACATCTTAAAGATGTCTGGGAGAAATACCATGGCCTTGTATAGCGGTCAGGCAAGCAGACGGCCGGGTCTTACTCATAGCTTTTTGCTCAGAGTCTGCCGCCGACAATGACACCGCCGCGCTGTGAGCCAACGTGGACGAACCGAAGTACTAAGAGTAGTGCGATTGGCGATAGAAACGACACTATACTACTAGTATAATCGATTCTTAAATTTGAATTTGTGCCAATTTGCCGCAAAAAATTCAAGTGAATAAAGCCTGACTAAAACACAAGCGGGAACGACGGTTAACAAACGCATGTGTTTTGTTTGGGCCCGGAATCTTAACATTTAACGGACACTGCAGCTGATGTTTCTTTTCATAACAATATAATGCTTTTTAGTCGGTGGTAAAAATGACTCACATTTTACCTCTAATACTATAAATACGTGCGTCAACCCTTTTCTACATACATCACGTTTACGCTGTGTAAACCTCAATAAAACAATTATGTAAGAATTTTGAAAACTGGTTGAGTCAGCAAGCGACAATTGTCCACACCATTGTGCACGAACTGCAACGTTATGCAAGTACGACAGAACGGCGCTGGTCAACCACCCGTACAGTCGGTCATTCCGATAGGTCTGTGATATACTAAACAGCCAAATGTGTCACCCATGTTACCGATCACTACCGCGTTACACGGCTGATTTATGGAGTGATCCGGGGAAGAAACTAAACCCTTTACTTCAGGACTAAAATCACCACTTTTGAAACACCATCTTGTCAGCAGTCAGCACTATAATAACCATGCATCCTGCTAGTGCTGAGTACAGCATGGTACGATGTCATTTACGCATACACGAATATTCGAGGAAATTCAAGATGGCTGGCGTTGGGGTAAAAATAAAAAACAATTCGCGAAGGTCAAGTAAAAACGTCGTGTCCTGGCATTATAAAGGAGTATACATTTTTAATATTTGAAAAAAAAACATTAGGTGCTAACTGCCGGTTTTCCTTCGTTCATTTCTCTCAAATCTAAAATCTAAAATCCGGAATCAATGGAGGAAGCAGTTTTCAACTCGAGATAATTAGTTTTTTCGCAGCGCTGGCTATTCTTGTATACCGAATAAAGACTACATTTGTTGTTGAAAGTCTAGTCCTTTACATTATTACTGGTTTTAGGGAAACTGGCGGTTAGAACCCGAATTTTTGCCTGAATTGTACTAATACTACTACTACTACTACTTACTAGTAGTAGTAGTGAAAGTAGTAAATGTACATGTAGTGGCAAGAATAAGGAAATAAATAAATAAAAGGAATTAAAGTGGCGGTTACACCCCGAATTCTTTTCATATTATTTTACTGGCGTAATATCACCAGGAAGAGATAGCCCTCATATTATTTAAAACCTACCTCTTGTCTCTACACATACAAATACATGTCGTGAATCATGTCCTCGTCGTGTACGTGCATATCATTGTGCAGAGTGGATGGTGAGATTTACTGCCGCAGTTCTTCTGTACGTGTTGACAACGAGCCGACAACAATGTTTCATGTGTACCTTGGCTAGCATTCGTCACGTGTAGTACTAGTACTAGGCCTACTACTACAGTAGTACACGTATAACAAAAGAGTGGCCTTGTTTATCATTTGGACACCGGTTATATCCACAACGCGGATATGTTAATCACACGGTGGATCGACGACAGACGCCGGCCGGCACGTAGCTATTGTTTTTTATTACTAAACCAGATAAAACCGGACCACGTAAACTGTACTTAAACACACGTGTAGAGATCACCAGTGGCCGGTACGGTATAACTAGCTAGACTACACGCACGTAAAGCGCGCGCTTTCTACTGTATTATATTATACACGTACACACGTTCTGTACATAATCAGCGCGCCTGATTATACGCCCGTTCTTTGTCAAACGTCATAATTGCATGATTCGACGTGCGCAGAAATAGCGTCTGTCGTTGCCAAGTAGCAAGAACATAGAGGGCGCCAGTTGCGACAAGTGGGCCGCGACGCGTCCATCAGAGCCGTATATTTGTAGTGGTTGGTTTTACGGCTCTGAGAGCTGTCCGTATATCGTGATAGTATAATCGTACATCGAGAATCTCAATATTCGTACCCAGATTTGTTGGTCCCACAGTCACAAAAATAGAGAGAGTTTATACAAATTCACCTTAGGAGTCTCTAAAGGTCTCGCTTTAAACAATGTCGATCTAACCTTTATTCTACGCATTTTTGGGCCACTCAGTTAAGTTTGAATGTTTATAACCGCAGGAAATTCTTTTCCGTCTCTACTTTTGATCATGTGCGCGCTGTTAAACTACCTCCATGGTTAAACACGCCTGTCTTTAAATGTTTCTGCTTTCAAGCAGAAGAACTTTGCTCCGGCATCGCAAAATGTCGAGCCTTAAACATGCCGCAAACTATGAATAGCGCCACCATCGCTGTGTGAGTTTTTTTGTTAACGGGGCCCAGCTCATTTTAAAGGTACGTGTATAACGTGGCGTGTGATTGATAATCGGCACGATTTGTTTACTCGAGCCCTCTCGTGTCCTAATGTGATTTGTTTTAACCGCAGTAAATTCTCAGACTTTTTCCGTCTCCATTTTTGTAACTCTAGTTGAAAACTTTCCTCGAGCCCAGTGCCACGTACATTCTAGCACGTAGCGGACTGTGGGAGCTAAACATCTAAGAACAAATAGATTCTTGATCGTTTAAATTCGCTGGATATTATCACGATTCGTAAGAATTAAACCAATTAAATCAATGTTCCGGCTATGTTGTTCTTAAATGTTTTTTAAACGGTTTAGTAATTTACTATCATCATCTACGATGTTTCTATTTTTAAGGGGGAATAACTAACACACACATATATATATAATAACTAACAATAAACAATAATACGATATTCAAATTTAATTATCATTGTTCACCAGTTTTCCGATTTTGTAATTGTAATAGCGGCTGGTTATACGACTACATGACTTGAGGAAATCATTTAGGTGACTCACCTCATTTCGATAATGAATGTGTGCAGCAGTAGGCGTACGCCGCGGACATTATACGTACGTACACGAGGTGTTGAAACGGCTCCTCCATTCTAAAAAGTAGGGATTTTACATGTACATAAGACAATGACGAAGTCGCGGGGGGGGGAAGTGTCTGTTTTAGAATAATTATTATGAAAACAAAACACAATGGAATTCTAAAACATTATATTAACTTTTAGGCTCTGATAGATTAAAATAAATACCACCCCTACAGAGAAATGATCACTTCCGAATAAGGAAACCTAGTTGTTGAAGCGATGAAATATACATTGTATATTCACTCTATAAACCACGGCAGAAAATGAGGAAGTAACTAAACGACACTGTTGTTACCGCAGTATGATACTCAATGTGCAATTGTACTGAAACCTATAGTAGAAAGGGGAAGCTTTTACGTGAAATATCTCAACAACACTCATAGAAGGGTGTATAGTTCGGAGTGGAATACTGTTACTAACACTGTACAAATAATAACCCAGGCCTCCGCGTAGTCTACAGTGACAAGGTGTCCTACCTCAGACAAGAAGCGTGGTTTGATCTTGAGATCAGAGGTTCTCCATCTTCAAAATATTGGAGTACAGTTTCGACGCCTTACAAAGTACCTGGTAGTAACTATAAAGTTCGCCAAGATGCCGAGTACAAGGGTGGACCACAGCGACAAACAAGGTAAGTATATGTTTGAGTGTATACATCTGCTGGTTGTCTTTCTTGAGGAATTGGCAGAGTGGTACTTGTAGTTAAGATTCTTAACTCAGTTAAGATATTAATTTTCTCCGCGTGATAAACCTCGCACCTTCATCTCTTTTGGTTTTCCCAAGTATAATTCCTAAGGAATTGTGTTTATGTGATTTCCTTATTTACGTCATTACGTCCATTCGCAATCTTTCGAATTCCAAGTCAAAATGACGTCGTGACTGATATTTGCTCAACACTTTTCAAATCTTGTGCACGTATATATTATTCGCAGCGAATATATGACTTCAATTCTCGCATCGCAAGTTTGCATTCGCATGAGGTATACACCGGCCATTCTTCGCCTCTATCTATGCCTGGTCACTGGTAGTTGCATGAGTATAGGCGAAATAATTATGGACAAACTATACCCTAAGAATTGAGAAATAATGGTAAACCCCTTTTGTTTTTTCACCGACGCTGTATTTTTGGAGGCTATTATAATTTGTGTATTAAAGAGTGTTATATACATGCATAATAATCATCCCTGTTCCGTGCCAACCCGCCATCGGCACTTTCCGCCGTGAGAAAAAGTGTCTTTCCGGTGTCGAGGGCGAGACACCTTCCATGGATAAACACACCCGCGTTATAGTCCTCCAGCACACGTGTGCAACCAACATGGAGTGTCAGACCGTGCGCAACGGATCTGGGGCAAGGGAAAATCCCGCTTCATTGTCTTTACAAATAATGTACAAGGTCACTTCCTAGAGTCACAAACGGGCCTGGATAATGGAGTATTGCAACTTCAGAGTAGATTTATACAAACGGAAATTGGGCAGAGCATATTTCCTGCAAGATAACGAGATAAAACAACAATCAAGTCTAGCATAATGTACATTATTCATTATGTCTTGTTTTGAAGAACGTCACACAATACCATGCAAAAAATAGTTATGAGTTCCTTCGGGACCATCGTTTTCAGTGGCGTGTCCAGCCTCATTAAAATACAGGAATACACTTGTCCTTTTGTATTCCTGTATTTTAATGAGGCTGGACACGCCACTGGTTTTGTTTCCGATGTATTTTGTATTATTAGGCATTTGGTACTTTTGCAATTTTGATCGCTCATGCTGTGGGAGAGATAAACAATAATTCTACCGCGGTTTTATCGCTCATGATCACAATTAATAGATTTTACGCAGCGTTACTATGGAGGAAATAGATTGTTTATCTTTGTCACCTTTAACATTACAAAAAGGCTTACTGGAGGATACTGATAACAGTTTAGTTCCAGCTGATGTACACGTATCGTAACATATTTTGTATTGGACCCGGAAGTACATTCATACTTCCACATTTTAATAATAGAATGTGCCCTTTTTTATTCTCTCCAGGGGGCAAAGCATGGGGCTTGATGAAAGAGCAGCAACTCGGGAACCTATCTACTATAAACGAGGTTCGTTTTCCACTGACGTGCGTTAGTACAAAATGAATAAATACCTTGTTTTACAGGAAACATTTCACAGGCTTATTTTGTAAAAACCTTATAAGATGTATGTCTGATTTCACGTTGAGAAATAAAATATTATGTTTAATTGATAATTGGTCGATTTGCCCTTGTTATTGGTTTTAAAGCGATAGACGGCACGTAATTTTAGAGCTACCGGTATATCGTATTAAAGCGAATATTATGATGAGTAATTGAACATTTATTAAGTCGGACACTACATCTTTAACCAAAACCGATTTTTTTATTTTTTGTTTTTTGGAGCTAGAACCCTAGTTATATCTAGCAGTCACTTCCTGTTTCATTGTGATATCATTCGGGTTTATACAATTACAACGATGTTAGCTCAAGAATACCGATCAGTAGGCTATTTTGATAATTTAACAATTGGAAATCTCTTATGTTTGAATCTTTCAGGAAATAATTCGGAGTGGTGACTACAGTTCCTACGAAGATCTTGATCAGAAACTAGAAAGTTACAAGGGTAAACATCAAACATTATGGCAGCGCTCATAGCAACGTTACATGAGCTGGTTGAGCAATATGTTTATGATAAGATTCAATATGGCGGCGCCCATAGCAACGTTATAATGTGCTGACTAAGCGATGTAATCTAATCGCGGCGGCCATGGGCCACACTGTGTGCTGGTCGAGCAGTACAAGCAGTATAATAGTACATTGCCATGTACACAGCAATATGATTATAGGATAATAAGATACGCTAGATTAATCTTTATACTTGGTTTCCATTCTAATTTAGTAATGTTCGAGCAGTTATAATGTCTGTCTGTTTTACACGATACACATCGGTGGAACACATCGACAGATGTTAAAACGAACCCCCAAATAATTATGCCTCACTGAGTATGCGTTAATTAGGCCAAATGAGAATCGCTCTAGTTTATGCTCTACTCTTCCACTTCATTTTGTGAGACACATTGCTTTTATTATTTCCCCAGTCATTTTGGGTGTGAAATATTCCAACCAATCCATGGTAATGCACGTTTATTATAGTCCGCGCCAGTAAGCATACCAAATTGAAAAAAATAATAACTTCTGAGAAAGTGTTGTTGTGCTTCACTTGGCCTATAACGCTAAACTATTTTACTTCAGCAATCTTAATGTTATAAACACACAGTACAGATGGGCTGTACATTAACGTGCCAATTTTACATGTACACGTACAGTAGTATATCGTGAGTAAATTCACTTAAAGGTTTACTTAAATAGAAAGGTATGTTTGGTTCCTTGGATGAATATGTGTGCATTTATACACACCCCTGATACGCACTAAGTCAGTGTCATTTTCGTATAATGTTGGTCTTGTAAACATATTTCTGAACAGATATTTGCTAGTTTTGCGAGTGAAGTTTGCGTCTCCCTAGGCCCGGCCTTAGAACATCGACCGTAAATCGCATTACTACACTACAGTGCACTTTGCAAGAGTCCAATATATACATCAAGCACGTCGTACGATTTTCTTGCAACGACCTACAGTTTTTTAGAAGCGGGACGGAGGGGGAGCCGCAAAGCATCCACAAAACAAGAGAATATCCGCTTATAAAGCTTCCTACATGAAAATGGCTTAGCGTGTACAATAACACAGTTTTATTCCAAGAGCCAAACATAAACTTCCATTTCAGGTAACCTTTAACAAACACTTGAAATATACGTAACATGACTACTTTAATCGACATAACAGACACTGACAATTGTAAGTGGTACTTGACTAAATATTTTCAAAGCATAGATAAATTATTTAACAAAAGGCAAATACATTTAATTACTTAATACACGCTGCTTCAAACAGCATATTTATATATTCTTTATTTTACAGCGCAATTCGTCGATTTTGATTTGGATAACTCTGGTGATCTGGGTAAGGATTTTAAATTTTATTCAAAATAAACATCATTTGAATAATAAAAATCATCAGTGCGAAGTTTGACGCCATTATATAGGCCTATAATAGGCCTACTAAAAATATATTTGTCATAATTTCTTCACACACTCGCCATAGTAAATTTTTTTTTTTAAAGACCAGTGGAAATATCTTAAATATGACGTCATGTCACCACAAATACTTGTATGTTGCTTTAAGTACGAGTACATCAAACTGCAAACATGTTTATTAAGAGACTTTGGAGGGACTGCGTTGGTTTTTCAGCCATTTGTACAGCGTGTGAATGCCTATAAACTCGTGGGTTTACCTAGTTTGGGGGCTTTCATCCCAGCTGTAGATTCTTCACCTGCCTGCGATACAGACCTAATTGATTGGAAATAAACATGTATCACTACCTTCTCTCAAATTAATAATTGCATACTAACGCAGATAAATCAGTAACCACACCTTTACTTTTTGATATTTAGTATATCTACACGTCTCTTTATTTGCCCCCTTTTACCTAACTACAGATCACAATGATGTAACGCATATGATGGAAAAACTTGAACAACCTAAGAATCATCTTGAGGTTATTAAGATGATAGCAGAGGTGGACACCAATGGCTCCGGCACAATAAACTATAATGAGTTTATCGAGATGATGCTGGGGAAAAAGAGTAGCGTCCTTAAGATGTACGTATAATGATTACGGAAATATCTGTAAAAAACATTAGTTACATTACGAAAACACATTATGTATATACATGTATAATATAACAACATACGTCACATAACAATATAACTTACATACCAGGATAACATAACGTAAATATAACATTACGTACACTTATAACTTCATTACATACATGTACATAAAACCATTATGTACATAAGAACATTACGTTTATGCCAGAAACAACGTTACGTATAATTATGACAAATTTACGCGCAGTTATTTTAAATGGTTCCCGGTAATTGAATAAGCGTATGCACGTTTAGCAAACAGTAAAATCCGATCATTGGCTGGTTTCCGTCTAACGATGACTGTACCATGTTCCGCACTTAGAATATGACTTTACTAGGTTGAGTACCAAAACAGTGAACAGATTGAACCACGATTTAGTCAGTATGTCTAAGTGTCCAAGTAGGGTGATTTGTCGGTAAACGTATAGCTTCACGCCCATACGGCGGACTAGAATACTTTTACAATAATATTTATATCTCTAATAATGTATTCAATTTCTAAAATTACCAACCTGATGCGTGTGTGCCTTCAATTAATTAACTATCTGACACTTTTTATGTTTACCCAGCATTTTAATGTTTGAAGAGAAGAAGAAAGGGAAGGAGACACCGAAGGGACTTCCAGCCAAGAAAAGTCTTGCCGATCTACCATAAAGGAAAACACAAACAGGAATACATATTATATTACGAAAAGCTCACATGTATATTAAAAATATACCGGTCTTGAATTTAATGACTTGGATGACTTGGGACGATTTTTATCAGCTGTTCTGATTGAGCGATTACTCTATCTATAGAAAGCTCTTTATAAAGTAAATGAGCATTGGTATTATTCCAACTGTAATAATATATTCATTTGATAAACAAAATGTTACATGTGTATTTGCCCTGGAATTTGCCTTTTGTCGCCGATGACAAACCTAGATTCAAGCAGTAAGTAATAATATTGCTTTAACCGACGTCGGGGTTTTACACAGAGTAATGATCGACAATGTTCACTTCCATAAGACAATTTTTTGTTTATTTTGCTCGCATGTTTTTTTTGTTATAGCACTAAAACATCATTTTTCTAAAGATACATATACGCCCGTTTTTGTATAAATAATATACTCGATTTTGTTGTTTATAGAAACAAGCACGGTTATGAATGTATTTAGAATGCATTCCACTTTGAAATAATGGTTTCTACCGATTTAATTCTATGCAACGAACATTTTGTACAGCTACAATATATACGGTACATACATATGTAAACTACTGGCGCCCAAATTTAAAGGTGTTTTTTATGTTCTTTTGTATTGTCGATAGATTATGTGCCAACGATTTTATAACGTGTAGTAAGCTGTGTGTGTCGGCAATATATCCTAGCGGCATGGAGCTATAGTGAAACTCGCTTGGATTATTTTGTGCAATTACATGTAGTACTTGGATTTTAGAATTGTCTGTCTGAAATACCGGTTCTATAGCACACAACAAACACATGGGTATTGCCGCAACGAATTCGGGCGCATATTAACTACTCAGTGACGGAATGTTTTTTAAATTTTAATTGTAGTATTTTAATTGGATAATAATTTTACCCTTTTTGGTGTTTCGTTGTGTTTGTAATAATTTTGTTCACTAACTAATTTTAATAGCAACGATTATAGTTAAACGTGGATACCTTATTATTTTTGTGGATAATTATTATCAAAATTTAAATATTATACGATAACTAAATTGTGGCTAACGTCATTAGGAATATATGATCAACATTCAACTTAACCATTCCTTACTCAAATACGCCCTTGTGTCAAGGGCGGATCAAGGATCTCCGCATGTGGTGGGGGCCGCTGTGGTTGGAGTGGGAGGGAGCCGTTGAACGGGGCAACGTGGGGGGCGCACCTCCCAAAGGAATGAACTTTCAGTGCTAAATGTGCGTGTTCTGTCTATCTTTTTTATTTGGGGAAAACCATTTTCTGGCTACATGACGGTATAGAATCAATCCGCCACTATTATAGGCCTATCTGGGATATTCCTTTGTTAATGCTTCGTGCTTATAACCCCTGTATACTAGATGTGAATTTATTGTATAATAAAAGTTTAATCATGAGCGTGATTGAGTTCAATATTAGAAGCTTGGGTACAATAACGCCCTCTGGAAGTCCTACTATACATGCGCATAAATGCATTGTGGAGATTTAAAGCGTGTATAAACAAAGTTCATTGAAGATACCTGAACAAACTTATGTTCAGAGCACATCGTAGATTCAACCGATTGTCATTCATATGAAAAATATTTCTGTCTATATATCTTTCCAGTCATTTGTATTGTTTCATTTTCTTGCAACGACTTGAATAGTTTTTATTTGGTTACAAATTCGCCCTCACTCGGTCGTGCGCATTGATTGCCTAGCAGTTTTCAGCGCATGCGCAGTAGTAATTCAAAAGTGGCCTATTATCGCAATATTATTTGGCAGGAGGAAATCGAAAGAGAAACTTGTGTCTGAATTCTTTATAATAGTTTACAGACTTTTTCAATATCTATTTATAAGTATGTAACATTGTTTGTTTACAATAGACCGTTTCATATTGTGCAAAATGTTACGCATACTTGCTTCACCAAAGCTTGTCCGAGTACGTGTAGTCTCGGACAAGCTTTGAGGCTGTCCATAACAATCTCTGACATACAATTTGCACGACATTATAAAAACGGCCTAATACAATCATATAACTACAGTATACGTGAGGGCTGAAAACTTGAAAATAAGCATTTCCTCTAAAAAAAAACATTCCACATGGAAAATTGTCAAAACATTGGGAAAGTTTCAAAAGTAAATGTTTATTCACGTACAAACTAGCACTATAGTAAACATGTGCGATATATTTGTGAGGAAAAGGAAGAAACTCTGATTTCCAATTTAGTGTAGACTAGTTCCATGTTCTATGTTTACCAATAACGATTGTCTCGCCAAGTAGTTATATGACACCAAGTGTCTTTCAAACTTCATCCCGAAACCATTTTTGTGTGTGTGTCCAATCCTGACATCAATTCTTATTAATACAGCAATCATGCCATTTGTAGATTGGACAATAACGGTGAAATTAAGAGCGATATTAATGCTAGTTAAATATGAAATGTACTAAGAGTACTTTCACCTTATCGCTATATCGCTAGAGTCTCAACTATAACACGGAGTATAGGTGTACACTTTACCAAAGCGCATTAATTTTCACCAGACCGGATACACCTATAAAAGTGCAGGAACTGTGCAGCCTGCGACTGCTGTCAGCAGGTTCATATGTAGACTTATTACCAGTCGCCGAGTCGGGAAAAATAACTCACAGCTGGGCGACGAATGGACAGCAAATGCTCCCGTTCACCACATCTAGTCAACATTTCGCTGGACAAAATACTGTTCCCTAAAGCGGCTGTTGCCGAAAAAAGGCAAAATTCATTCGGATCAATTAGTGTTACGTATTTTGTGTCCCCCTTAGTGACCCATGGGTTTTTAGCTCCACGCTGGAAACGTAACATAATGACGGGCGCCCTCAGTCGAGCGTTTATGATGTGGTAATCAGCAAGCCTCAACATTTTGCGCTGATATTAGTACGGTACACGTACCAGCGATGTCTTGTTGCTATAGTGGCGAATGAGCTGCGCACCGCGCACACACGCAGGCAGCAAACAACATGGCGGCCCGCAGTAAAAAACTTAACATTACATACAAATTACTAGGGGCCTACGTAGTAATAATACAACGAATACATGGATTTAGATTTACAAATATAATCTAGAAGTTTAGGTTAAGGCCTAGTTTTAACTAGAATTCTTGCCAATATTAAGTTAAAGGTTAAGCGACACGGGAATCAACAGTGACAATAAACTGAGTGAGTACTTTTTGTTTGTGAATGAATGTGCGTAGGGTAGGCCTAGCCTAGCCCAGCCCTAGGCCTATGTATTGCTCGTGAATATTTCGTTAGGCTCCCTAATTTAAATAAAAATTTTGCTTGAAAAAATATGAGCTTTAAGTTAACATGACCAGGCCATATAAAGGCCTACCTAGCCTATTTTATTTTCTAACTTGTTTCTGATGTTGCCAATCATATGCTGTATAATCATGGAGGTATAAATTAATACCTCCATGGTATAATATATTATGTTATGTTTATGAATATGTTTAATTCATGTTCGCATTGTTAATTGTTAGACAAGTTTGTATTTTTGATTGACAGTCAGTTTGGTTTGTCTATGATTTATACTGTACAGCAGTACTGCATCCATGATGACATAATCATAATGGCAGAGGATTTCTTAAAACAGTTCCGTGTCGATGAGACCTCTTGTGGGTCCCTTTGTCAACACCCACAATGCTGGGCCTCAAATCGTCGATGTGAAAGAGGGCTCCCTCGTGTGACAGATTCTGTACAATCTTCCTGGGACTCCAAAGAGAACGACGGTACAACCACAAAGAAACGTGACACAATTTCCACAAACCATTGTTATGAGATGGTAGTGGGCACGGTTTTTACATTTGTAGTTTCTCATATTACAGTGATCATCTGCATTTACCGTAGTTCTATCTTAGCCTTTGGCTAGTAACAGCAAAGCTAAAGCTCAAATCTTGGAAAAACTGGAAAACTCATTTTGCTTGAGATTGAGAAATAGCAGGTTGAATAACCAATGTGCCCGCGCTCAACAAATATCTGCAGCGCCTATGCATAAAATAGACAGTTGAAAAATTAGAGCGTTTGTTTGAGAAATAATAGTGTGATATAACCATAGGATTCACATTAAAAGTTAATTAATTGTGCGGTGTGAAAATTTTTTTTCCAGACGATTTGCCGATGCAATCCATTCACAATCTTCTTGCTGATTGTAACTTCACTTCAACAAAAGAGAACTGTGCTGCAAGACGTTCAGTTAAGAACAATACCGCACATAGTTTTCATCAACGAAGCTACTCTGTAGGCTTTGGTGCAAGGTATGTAGTCTTGGTCAAGGTAAAAATGGTCTTGGTCACAGACTTATGTAGTGGTCGTCCCCGCAAGATAATCCAGCTTTATATATAGCCGGTAAAGTAGACTTTGCTACAAAGTACATGTAAATTAAAAGGGTTGTAGTCTTGGCTACAGAGTGGTAAAAGTCTGTAGTTCTCCCAGAGGCCAAAAAGTAAATTGTCGTATTTGCGTTTAAAATAAAAAACTGCATATTTGTTTTGTGACTTTGCATCTCAGCAAATTCTTATGGTAATACCATCAGTTAACATATATGTATTAATCATACCAAATATTGTACATAACCTCTAGAGATTAATCTCTGTGTATTTTCAGTAATATTTTTGTTTGCTTTCTTCTTTTAGACAACATGAAATATCCCCTTATATGTCCGACACATCATCCTTGCAGCAGATCAACAGTATACAGTCAGTAGCATTGGCACAGCAGCAACGCAAACCAACCAAGGCAGAATCTGTTGAAGTTCAAGAGTTCTTTGA
Organism: Pteraster tesselatus; assembly: GCA_032273685.1. Classification (NCBI taxonomy): domain Eukaryota; kingdom Metazoa; phylum Echinodermata; class Asteroidea; order Velatida; family Pterasteridae; genus Pteraster; species Pteraster tesselatus. The sequence goes on from JAVCKS010008345.1 coordinate 15,487, forward strand.
GATCAATGAGCTTCAAAATGACTGGCAACAGGCATTTGTACCTAAACACATCTATGTCTGGTGCCCTTCTAAGAAAGCATATGAGAGACAGTTAAAGAGAGAGGCTCAGAAGGACCAGACTACTACAAGGTGAGTACGCATGGGGACACCGCTTGTGACAATATTACATGATTACCAGTCAATTGAATGTTGTTAAGTATCCTGGCTACTTAAGAAATATTTGTGGTTACCTCCTTGATGATTGTCTCTTGTAGTGCCAGGGTTATCGGACCAGATTCATTATAATTAATGATTATTCATGTAATGAATATTTATGACATGTTAATTATCTTCCTAATTGCATTGTGATCTGTGCAAACCCGTTGGATGTCACACAATGCGATTTTGAGAAAATTTGAAAAATTATTCCAAAAAATATTTTTTATGAACATTTATTGATTTTTGAGTCATTATTCTGGAATATTCAGCTCCAAAGAAAATAATAAGTTAATCCACAAACCTGATTTTCTCAGTTTTTTTGCAAACCTCAGAACTCCAATTAGTTATAATTTTGGATCTAGAGGTCGAAAGAAAAAAATGTTAAAAATGTTCTAGCTAGAGCTCAGTTTTAATTTCTTATAAAAACAAGCATATCTGATTTTTCTTACCACGTAAAGGTTTTTCCCAGATCGCTGCATAATTACTGTCTGATTTCTTGTAGTGTTGATGCAGTAATCAAACCAGTGGTCGTGAAGGACATGACGGATCTCATGGTTCCAAAAGCTTCAATGACAAATAAGAAAACAAGGAAAATGGTAACAGATAATTAATTTGGTTCTTTTAGTTTTAATTACAGATGATTGCAGAACATTTTAAAGTTTATAATATTTATTTTATTTGATTGGTAGAAGTCCAAGCCTACGCCAACAATTGCAACAGGTGAAAGATCCTACACCCATCCATGCAGATCACCTCGACAGCAACAGCAACAGCAACAACAACAACAACAGCAACAGCAACAGCAACAACAACAACAACAACAAACTTTACCAGCTGGTATGGATGAGAGGTAATTAATTAGCAGGAAATTAAAAGTGTCATACAAGTGACGCCAGCACTGAACTGCTGGAGCCTTTCTGGTGGACTATATGCCACCTAAAGTATTGTTACTCAACACCATAGTTCTAGTCAAGTGCAAAATACCAACTCCATGGTCTTGTAGATATTCTAGTATATAGCCCTAGTATTATTCAAGTACTGAGAAACAACAATGCTTTACCTATTCACCGACATGATACATCATACATACTCATCAGTGAATAATTTGGCTGTTTTTTGTTGCTGTTTAGTATCTGTCAGCTGTTGAGTCTACCGAGGGATATCCTGATGGACGTACTAATCCATATCCAGAACAGGTGAGTAATTAAACTAGCATTAGCCACTAGTCCATATCCAGAACAGGTGAGTAATTAAACTAGCATTAGCCACTAGTCCATATCCAGAACAGGTGAGTAACTAAACTAGCATTAGCCATAGTCCATATCCAGAACAGGTGAGTAACTAAACTAGCATTAGCCATAGTCCATATCCAGAACAG
>JAVCKS010008356.1:3958-17059 GCA_032273685.1 Pteraster tesselatus
ATGTCGCACATTTTATCACAAACTAACTAGTGCAACTATGCAAAGTATTTGATAAAGTATGCGATAAAGTATGTGATGAAAATTGCGACATCGCAAACATTTCCGAAGATTATTATTTGTGATATGTGATGTTCCTTCAGGGCCACCATACTATACCAATTGTTTCGTTTGTTGTGTTAAAACTGCAACGCCACCAACGGTTAATTGTCGTTAGCAGCCATAGCTCATGAAGCTCTATATTATTAGTACAGGCATATTCGAATGCTTCTCTAGACGTATAATATTCTGTTTGGTTGTAGAGAAACCAAGGAGAAATCGTAAACCAGAAAGATAGACCGCGTCCTGCACATTACGAGGCCGGCTCAATGACCAATCTTTAACCGCAAACATTATGCAACAATTTGTTGCCATGAATTATCGCAGCATTGTTTTGTGTTTCGCGATTACGTATTCCCCTAATTTGATTTCGTCTGCCCGGTTGAGATGTACAAACAGGCGATGCTCTCCTTGTCATGTCTGTCGCCATCTGTGTTTAATTGTGAGTTAACTCTATGCAGATAATTCGTACTTGCAATGCCAAGGCATACCTGTACACACACACTCACACACACACTCAGTTATAATGATCCATCGTTGATTAAACAGAAAGAAGTCCATAAAGCAAATGTATCAGCAGCGGGTGTCCCTGTTATAACGAACTTTCGCATTTTGTCAATTTATATTACGTAAAGGCAAATCCATAAATACGGGTACTAGTTTGTGATGGTGCCCCGTGTTATAAGAGTAATGTGTGTTACATTTCCCGCTGTAACCGAGGACACCGTCAGAAATTTGGTACTTATTTATGCACTTATACCATTACCACGATCGATCATTAGCATTATGTTGATCGCGTCTTAGTACGCAGACACTATTCGTACCGCAGACACTATTCGTACCACAGTCACTAGCACACGTACGGTAACAGTTGAAAACTAGCATGAAAAAGAATTGTAAAACACACACAGACAGCGTGGAAACAATCACAATCGTTCCCCACTATTCAATTACTGTTTCAAAAAGGTCTAGAAACTGTAATAAATGTCTGTCTTGAACTTGGCCATTAATAACATGCTGTAGGCATTTCGTACGGATACAGTCTCCAACAATAACTCATGCCACTTAGTTGGGTGAAAGGTACATTAATAAAGTGGTAAAATATTAATACAGTCTCGAAACTATATAATAAATGTCTGTCTTCAACCATTAATAACATCGAGTTTAATCCTATTCCTTCCCGTATTCCTTCCAGATAGAAACATTTTCAACAATACCTCACGCCGCGTAGGCCTATAGCTGATTTATAGAGTTACGTTCATGTTAAAATATCAATACAGACAGGGAAACGCCCTCGAAACATTGAGAAACCCAAGTTAAGTATTCTTATATACTTTCCTTACCAAAAAGCAATGTAATAATAAACTATTTCTACATCCCTGCACCTCCAGTCAAATCATTGTCCATAATCTGAAGCCCAAGTTCTCAATAAAATTGATTTCAAAGCGTTTTCTCTAGGTGCCATGGACATTGAGTTAATATCTATTCACATTACGGCTCTAAGGCGTTTTCAAATTACTGTTTTGGTACAATTCACACCCGAGCGGCATTTAGGCCTATATCAACATTGTGGAACGGGATGCGATAATGTTTTCCTACGATTTTTGCGAGTAAATAATAAATAATTCCAGGGGGAAATTGGGGAAGAGGGGGAGAAGGGGAGAGATGGAGGGGTGGAGTACAGTATACATTTATAAAATGTTGTCATTGTTTACATCCCTTGCCTGATCTACGGGATATCCAGTAAGCTATAGGACGGTGTGTTTATTTATAAGTAACGTCAGATATGTATTTCCATGTATTCCCATGTATTTCCAGGTTTCAGTGCAAGCCACATGCACCACACTCACCGCCATGACTGTCGATAGATATTACGTCATCATGTCGCCGTTAGCCTCACGACGAACGCGCACAATATTCCGAGCCAGCATGGTGTGTGCGGCTATTTGGATATGTGAGTTGAATTTTATTTGATCAGAGACTACTTTGTTTGTGGGGGCTATGGGGAATACGGTATGGGGCAATTAGGATTGAAGTTAAATAACCTGCCGTCAAATGCACGTATATAACCTATTGATTTCTACAGAATGGATGGTGCTTCGGGTAATTTGTTTGAAGCCACCGATCCGCCATCTTACTCGTCCCAAAAGATATACGTATCCGTTTAAAATGGGAGTGGTAAGATGGCGAATCGGTGGTAAGATGGCGAACCGGTGGCTTCGACTGACTGCGTGGCTTCAGTAGGAGACGCGCCATCCATTTCTATACAGATCAATGACATAACCCCATGACACGATAAAAAAACAATAATGTACGCGCGAAACAATATTATTGAAAATAAAACAAAATGGGGTTAAAACAACCCCCAAACCCAATGTGTATTCCGTTACTCGGCATTCATCGATGTAAATGCCCAGTGATGATGTTATTAGTTCAAAGACATTGTAACCCAATAACGTGTACCTAATTGCTACATATCCATCGGTCTCTCTTTAGTGAAAACAATGGGGGCAGCAGACAACATGTGGGCCTAATCATCGGAACGTGTCATCCGCCGCGTGCGCCAAACTGTCTGCTGTCACAATAATTACAAATGTCATAAACAATACTATTTTGAAAACTTAACGCGCGGCGGCTGTATAAAGCTAGCAGCAAACGGTCGTTAGGGCGTACTTACATTGTGGTTCGGGTCGACGACTGCTTCAGCAATAGCATGAATCTGGAATAGGCTTAAACCGGACTTAGAGGAATGGATCAGAGTCCTAAACCTAAACCAGTGTATAGAGTGGCCCCAAATAGCATACTTCCCTAGCATTTAGGGTTAGGTAGTCTCAACAAGTGGGGTGTTTTAAAGCTATGGGGACTGTTTTATCGACTCGAACACGGACACTCTAAAAATCTAGATGTGGCTCGAGTCGTAGTCTTTTGTACAATAAGAAAGATATCCCTAGTATAACTAACAGCGTCCACAAAAAACTAGTTACGTTGTTCCCAGTATATTATGTGGTATAAACATATATAAAATTAAACTTTGTATAAATACTTTTGATAATAATAATTACAACAAAACACATATAATAATGTGACCAGCTCTACAAAAATGAGTCACATGTCGCTGAAACCTATATTTGAGTTATAAATATGGCTGGGAAGAGCACCACACCAGCTCCTTTTTGATATCTGATAGATACCTATTGCATGTTTTGTTAAAAAGTCATTATCTTTTGAACAACAAATACTAGGTTATAATGTGTGAAAATCCTTGGATGAATTATACTATACTGTGACATGCGACTCATTTTTGGAGGGTGGGTCACATTATTCAAGATATGCCGGGGGGAGGGTGAGGGGATGCGATTTACTTGCCACACCATTCGTCGGCAAAGGTCCATCACTGAGAGGACAAGCCTGTTCCTCTTTATGATTCCCAAAGAGCTCAGAGAGAAGTACACCATCATGTTTTATTCTAAGATACCTTAAGAAAGCTGGTTCACGTACACATGTATTTGTCTAACGGAACAGACACTACGTCAGCATACGGGAGTGCGAGTTTTCGCTGGCTGTGTATTATTGTGCACCAGGGAATCGGCCGTTATCGCTTGCGGCTGTGCGGTTTGATGATTGTGATGCCAAACTTAAACTGAACCGACCACAATTGCTCGTGTGCATTGAAATCCCCATTGAAATCAGGTTAAAGACAAACACGTGTGCGTGTATATGATTTGAGGGTGTATACCAACAGTATTTCAAATTAAATGTGTGCTCAAAACACATCGGTCGTTGACAGTTGTCCGATTAATGTGAAATAATATTTCTTTCTAGGGGCGCGCCTAGAGACCTACGTTATGCTTCTGGTCCATTGGTTTGTGTCATTTTCTTGCAAATTCTGGGAAGTGGTTACAAGTTCATTCGTATAGAACCGTGCGCATTTTCGGGCCCAATTTATCTCAGCATCATTAACAATACCCGATTTTACGATTGTTGTCAAAACAACAGTTGGTATAGTGCAGGAAACTATGATGGTCTAGAGTTTAGATTTCCGTATAAAGCACACGTACTTCTGTTATCGATATTTCACTGTGTAAAATACGCTGCCACATTTCACTGGGTAAAATACGCTGCTACATTTCACTGTGTGAAATACGCGTTTTTATATTTCACTGTGTGAAATACGCTGCCATAATTATTCCACTGTATAAAATTAGGCATATGCTAACATATTTCACTGTATAAAATATTCTGCCATTATTTTAGATTCACTCGGTTTCGGATTCCAAAGCCAGATTTTAAGCCAAAACCCGAGCGCACAACTGGTGAAAATCCGTAACAATTCCAAGTATTGACCACTGCACACAGCTATCCTCTGCGGACGGCTTGACATAATGGAAGGGGTTTTATTGATTGCACGGCCTTGTCTATTAGACCGTGCGTAGTAGTTGCAGACCCGCTATTTGTTTTGCCATGTTTGTTCCATCCATCCTCAGTGCCGCGCGTATAATCACTGTTCCTTGTCGTTTGTTTAGGGGACCCACTCGCCCCAATCATTACAAGTCAATCGCTCACGTCAGAGCTCCACAGTCCAACTGAGAGGCCGTACCATTTTGGTTGAACGTGTAATTTTAATCTTAGTATTCCTTATTTATAACGAAATAATGATACAATCATGATCACAGCTTCAAACAAGCTTGTAATGCTGCCTAGATCCTACAAACAGTTCATTTTTAACAGAAGTCCTCACGCATTGGTGACATTGTATTAATTTTGCTCGTTTGAAAATAAGCATTTGCCATCTTTTGGCTATAAATTCGTTCGAAAGGCAGACAGGCTAATACGTAGTGTGTAATAAATAAGTAGTAATAAAGCAATTAAAGCATTCGAAACTAGAAAATAAGTTCAGAGAACTCGATACCCTGCCATTGATGTGCGTGTGCAAAACTATAGCTCAGTCGCCATGCGCAAAGTGGCCTAACGTACATGTACGTGGTAAGAAATAGCGGCAGCCATTAACGTCCCTCCCTAGAGCCAATGCACGGGAAAATCGTCATGTTAAATCGCATCACTGTTCGTGTGCCACGTGAAGGCGTCATGGTATCCATTGCCAGTGCTAAATGGCTTCTATCTTCACTGATGTGATCATCAGACTGGTCGAACGTTTCACTCCACTGTGGGGGCATCTCTAAATATGGTTTGACTTGCATTAAAGCCTAGTAACAACAAGTTTGTGTACCCACAGTTTTGACGGGTACTGTACATACATGTATGACTAGCAGTATTTGCGGTAGTAATTTGCGTTCGATAGATCCTCGTTTAAGTAATATCAAAACAATGTTCGTTCCAAATTCCGGCCCCTCTATTACAAAACGAGGTTTGCATTCTCCCCGTTTTCAACACCAGTACAGAGAGCCCTTCCTGCCGGAAATTACTTTCTCTTGATAAGTAAAATTAAATTATTATTTTTTATATCTAAGAGATAATATTTCACTTTCACCTGAAACGAGTAGGTCGCGGTTCGAAATATCGTACTCTCTGCGCCACAGTCAGAGACGTGTAACAAGTAGAACAGAAAACCCGAATAACGGTTTCCAATACTCGCACGAGTTGTGCCATCATCAAATGTCTCGTGAGGACACGCGACTTCGATTAACACTCCCAAAGGAAATCCGTGTTTAGTTTCTTGTTGTAGCGTAAAAAACAAGAGGGAGAGATAAGAGAGAGAGGGAAGAGAGGGGGAGAGGGAGAGGGAGCGGGAGAGGGAGAGGGAGAGGGAGGGATGAAGAGAGAGACAAATGAAATCTGTGTCTTTTAGTTTGAAACCAAGGTTGTGCGTTTCCCGTTTAGAAATCGAACTCAAAATCTCCCGGGGCAAAGTGAGAGTGAGACTACCGTTGGACGGATGGGGCTTTAGGACTCAGATAAGAATATACATGTATATCAATGTATGGAACCACCCGAGCGGTATCTGACAGTGATGAACATGGGTGTAAATCAAGCGAAGGTTGCCCGGGTTATGTGACTTCAGTGGAGTTTAGGAGGACGTTATTCGTCACTCACGTCTGAGTGACTGTGTGGTAAAATGAATCTCTCTGTTTTTCTTATCTCTTTTATTTTCCTGTTACAGTTTCGGCTGCTATTCAGACACCATCTCCAATATTCTATCAACTTGAAAAACACAACAACTGGTACGGCGAAGTCGACGTGTACTGTAAATTTACTTTGGAGAAACCGACCGCTCTGTTAGCGTATATGGTATATCTAGCCATTTCCACCTTCCTGCTGCCGATGTTGATTATCGCAGTGTGTTATGGTCTAATACTATCGCACCTCTGGTCGCTGAGTAGAGTCGGGCGATGTCACGCTACGGCCCCCAGATCTGACACAACGGCCAACTACGACGCGCTGGCCCCACAACAGCGACACGGCGGTGCCGTGGCACCGGCTCAGAGCTCGGCACGTACCGCCAGTAAGACCTGGAAGACGACCCGCATCGTCCTCTTCGTTGTTCTACTGTTCGCGGTCTGCTGGGCGCCAATCCAAGCCCTTAACGTGTGGGACGCGATTAATCACGAGCTGTTCCGCGGGTCGGTGCACGCCAACAACCTGCGGGTGTTCTGTCTGTGTCTGGCCTACGCCAACTCGTGCATAAACCCGTTCGTTTACGCTCTCGCTGGAGCCAGTTACAAACACCACCTCATGCAAATGGTGTCGGGAAACAGCAAGAGAGGGCGCTCTTTCAATAGTCGGTTCTCGCCAACAGGGGGCGGTAATTCGTACAGGTCGGTGAGGCGTATGTCCCGAACTGAAGCTACGTCTGTCAGCACTTGTGTTTGAACTAAAGTAGGAGATTTGGTTTACAGAACTAACTGGTTTCGATGAGAAGATTCTTTTGATGTTCGGGAAGTCTTCGGTGACTACTTTGCCAGCAAAAGAAAGACAAGAATGTTGAACCCGGTGGTTATTTAAAAACCAAATAACTTAGTTCCAACTACATGTATACTAGCATGGTGGGTCAAATGCGGGTGTAGCCGCAATTAAGTAAAATAAGGAAGAATTCGTTTCCGACAATATGGGCCCACTAACCGGGCGATACTAGATGTTCTTACAAGATAACTAACAATATTTACTAACAATGGTGTTAGATTATTGTTATATTATACTAATGTGTTGTTTCATTATGATGACACTCTTCAGAGAAGCAGATATTTTATTGCTTGCGCCGGTAGAATAGTTTTTGCCATTCGCTGATGTAAACCTTTCATTGTTGTTTGAGAGAGCTCTTTTCCGGACATGTCCACTTTACGCTGTTGTGATTTTACAAACGTATTGACCCTACATTTTCTATTCGTTTGTTTATTCACTTACTCCAAATTCTTAAAATACACTGTACACCCCAAAAATACATTCAAGGGTTTAAACCATTAATAGGCATACGAAGTTAACCAATTTAATTTATTATATTTAATTTATTTTAATTTATTGCGTCCGCCGTACTTTCGAAAGGGCTAATGGCGCGGCCCAATCAAAATTGGGCTAATTACTTGTAAAATTCTCGTAAATTGGTTTGAGAACATCCTGGATTGTTTAAATGGGTGATGCGGCCGTACAACCTACAGACAATGTCTTCCTCTGATGATGATAGTATATTTATTATTCTCTTAAAGGATCTCTACTTGGTGGTCGAGTGGTAAGAAAGTATGATCAACCGCATCGCTTTTTTCTAGATGCACTTTACATTATTGGAACAGTTGACAATATATTATCTTAAGCGCACAATCAGTCATTTTAGTCAGCTTTGCGACATGGCGCGCCCTCTGTCGGTTAGTTCTGATACCAATTGGGCACGAACGCAGACAAGCAGATGCAGAGGTTTGCTCTTTTAAGTGTTAGATAGGCATTAATGACGTGTAATAGTCAGTGCAATGAATATATGTGTGTGTACATAACCATTGCACCATTGCAATTTCCATTATACATGTACCTTGATATTTTTTGATAATTCACGTAGAAGCTAATAATAGTTATTCTAGTGACAAGGTTAACATGAAATGCAAAGGTGACAGTCTTCTGTGCATTCGAGCGCCTGTCTGGGTTTACAAATATCAGAGACCGAAGACCCAATTCACATGTCAGTCCCAGATTCGAAGACTTTGTTTCTCGTCACATTAGAGGCGGACACAGACAGGATGAATATATAATTGCTTGTACATGTAGTTTATTATTTCACAAAAAATGGCATGAATAAAATCATAGATGAAATACATTTTGCCGAAAAAGGGGTTGACGCGCATACACATTTGACTGATGCGCGCGCTGACGGAAAACAAAGTCCTTTTTGTCCCTTAGCGTAAATCGTTGGGTTAGGCGGTCAAGGTGGGTTTTGGTTAGGTTAGTCTGTGACAGGACAGAACCAACATACCACACTGGGTCCGAACTCCCTAGCGACTCGGCGAGGCACAAATACAACCCCGCAAATTGTCAGTTTGTGACTGGTACTCTATAGTTACTCTTTATAGGGGTTATACTTTACAAGTTATCCAGTCGTATGACAATGCCATGTTCAACACGAAAAACCACGGGTGTGTATTTTGGTTCAATGAGGATGGAAAGTCTTACGCCATGTATACAACTACTAAGCTAATCAGCTTTAAATATCGGCAAAATATCGATTACAGAACAGATTACGGTACCGTCGAAATATAATACTCTACAAGTTGGGATATAAACATAAAATAACAGGCCAGCCTTAGATTTTCAACAACAAAAAAGAATCCCCATGAATTAAATCAAACTTACGGTTTCCAATCGGTTCTTGATTGCCGACGTCCGTGGTTTTGCTGTTCTCAAATCACAAAGGAGTAAACACATTTTACTGATACTCCCGACTGGTACTTTACTGACAGGTCCATATGTCAATAAATTCATCTTCTAAACTCTGCTACGTGCCTGACATGCAGCTACACAAACAGCAGTAAATCTTTCTAGTGACACTCACACAGAACACGTAATTCCAAATAAATCCTCACACGACTCGACGCCATGCTGTATTATGTACAGTACTTGTATCAACTAATACTGTAGTACATGTACATGTATAATACTTACACGACATGTCGCGCGTAGAGTCATTGTATAGAGAGCAGGCATATTTGCATAATAACAAAAGAACATCGGCCGTTTTTAATTCTTAACTTCTAAACGTTGCATTCCCTTCCTCCATGCTTTGCGATTGAACGCCATCTTGTTTCGCTTCTTCCTTCTTTCTTACGAAGTCATTATTTGAAAAGTAATTAAAACTTTTAAGCATATTCGATGTTATCGCAAAATAAATAAAAAATCGATTGTTTTGAATATCTATATTTATTGTACTAAACAAATGAAGTTACGCATGAATGTATACTGTGCACACAAGTGACACAATAATGTGGCAATTATTTGAATAAAAATGTCTGTAAAAAAATATTTATTTTATATGACTCAAATAACCAACGGTGGGTCTTAAATCCAAAATAATTTGTACTGTTTATGGACAATGTTACCAGCAAGCAAGTCACCAAACCGATGTCTTTGGTGTTTTCAAGTGGCACTATCGTCAGATTAGTAGGACGCCCTCACTCGCTCATTAATGAGCAGCTAAGGAGCCTTCGAATTCGAAGTTTGCGTGGATACAAAATGCAAAACCGCAACTTGGTGTTAAGTTTGTCGGCAGCATAATTCGTAAACCCACTCAGCTGCCTACAACGTAGGTGAGGAAGAGACACCTAGCGGTCAATGTGGCGGCTCAACTTTATACACATGGTTAGTGTAAATTTTATGTAAACTAACTACATTTTCCGCTCAATATCGAAGAAATATCCAAATTATTTTGTAGGCCATACATACAATATTTTGGCTGCTTTAATAGCCGAATACAAGATGGCGCGTTTGCCCATGCGGGCCTCAGACCTCATTTTGGAGTGACCCCCTTACCCTTTATCTTTACGCACAAAACACACACACAAAACAGTGTACGTACGGCGGAAAGTGATCATTATAAAACCCGTTGTAAACGGAAGAAATAAGTATAGGTTTATCTGCTGTGCTGCTGCAAAACCTGAATAATTTACGCTAACTTTGCTCACCTTTACATCTCCTAGCAATCGAAATTCTGTATACCTTTAATTCACGACCACCTATACGTATTACGCAAAACGCAATAACCGGCACACCTGCATAATTATTGTTCTCAAACCGAAGGGATATTATTTACTTTCTTGTGATCTACGAAATTAAATACATATCTCGGTGGGTTTCTCTTGTTACTATACTGCCAATCAACCGAAGATTGGAAGGAGCTTCTTCGCTGTACGATTGTCTATCTTGGGTAAATTACCAAAGTGTCTGCTTGTGAAACAGGATCCACCCAGAGGTGTGCAAAGTTGAGCCGTCAAGTCGGAACAATATCCCACTAAACGGCGCTCCATACCGCGCGGTTGTTCGTCGTTCGTTTAAAAACGCGCCCTCCGCGGCATCGCTTCGCGTAGAATGTAAACATATTTTGGTACCGATAAACCATGCCAAATCGATCAAGGGATCACAGGATATCGCCGACTAATGATTTTAAGTTATCATATTACCTTGAGCGCGACCCCAGACAACTTGTGCAATCTATATACGGTAGTTGGAAGGTAAAAAAATAATAAAACGTTATGAAAAATGTATTCTTGTTAACGTGTATAGCGTAAATAGAAATGTGTGGTCTGATAAAGTTACTTCAATACAATGTTACTGATATCGTAATGTGTTACTCTTGGTAATGTGTCTAATAATAAGTTAGCGTTTTATTGGTATCGGTTGCACGAAACATATGTCATCATTTCTTTTATCATATCGCATGTATCTTGTCCCAGTCTAAGTCTTAATAAAGGTTTACTGAAATACTTCTGTATGGCTCTCTGAATCTCTGTGTTTTACTACACGCTAATTAGTCGATGTCATTTTCTTGTAAGAATATTCCCCAGCGGATACACGTATTTGCTCTTTCTGTGAGTATTTTGCATCATCCTGTGCCCCGCTTCCCCCCGCCCCCCCCCCAAAAAAAACGTTCATAAATCGCATCACCGCACCACATTACCCTTTACGTCATGGCAAGATTTCAGTACACACCGCATACGATTTTATTGTGATGACGTAAAGTGACGTATTGTGATGTTTACTTTTATTAAGGAGCAGAAATGGACGAAAAGAATTCCTTAAAAAAAAGCAAATATCCGTTTAAAAATCTTGTTTACAAAAACGGCCACCGACTTGGAGCGAAACAACCGACAAATCACTCTCGTATACCAACATATTATTTTGTAGTTTGCGAAAGGTGAAATTCCACCATCAGGCGTTTTTATACAATCACGCTTACCGCCATTACTCAGACGGCCACGTACAGGCTTTAAAACCCATTATTGACGATGGGCTAGCTACACACAGTCGTCGTTGCCGCTCGAGAAAACAAATCCTATCTTCTCTCGCCAGTTTACTATGCAAGACGGTAGAATACTTTGTTCACAATGCTTCAAAGGGTCATTATTAGAATATGGCCCTGGATTCCCCTATGTGAGTTTGCCTTTTATTGAGCCGGTATAGAGACTTTGACCAAATGAAGAGGCAACAATGACAAGTTTATATCAGATGATAAGATATTCCTTCAGTACAATGCGCTTGGCAAGTGACAGACGAAGAGAGATGAACTATCAAGCGATGAATGGGAGATGATCAACATACTTTCTTGAAGACGTCATAAGATGTTCTGTCTCTTACTTATTTTGTGTAGCATAACAAAATTTAAAATACATTAATATTGTGAAGTGTGTTAATATTAGTATATTAATATCGTACGCCCAAACTGCAAATCACTGTAACAATTGAGTCTCGTAATGAAGATTGCACGAGAGATAGATGAACTAACTAATTGGTTGTTCGAATGAATAATTTGTCGATATATCGACGGTACTATGCTAAATGCGTGGTGATATCAGTTGTATCTGCTGCACGCCCGCACACACCCTACGACAACGGTACGGGCTATAAATGTATTTGACAATACTAACAAGGACAATGGCGAGCACAATTATACACAACATACAAACATACTTAGAGGGCGCACGACACAATAATCCTACTCACGATTACAAGTACATAGTGGTTGCTCACCATTCAGTTTAAAGATAAACAACCATCATTTCATTCCAACAACATTTGTAATTACATTTTCTTTCTAAGTGCATCGTACGTTGTTATTCCTATGAGATTACATTTCTGTTTATATATTATGTTACAAGCCAATCACTTTCTTACGGAAGCCCGTTGGTGCCATGGTGTTTTTTTTTGTGACGACGTTTTTATTTTTTGTGACGACGTTTTTATTTTTTGTAACGACGTTTTTATTTTTTGTGACGACGTTTTTATTTGTTGTGACACCGTTTTTCTTTTTTTTGATATGTTAAGTGACGGCCGTGTCAAAAAATAAAAACGTCGTGACAAAAAAATAAACACCATGGCACCAACGGGCTTCCGTACTTTCTTGATAATTAATTTGGTTAGCAGTTCATCCATAAATGCCTGTGCAATTTCGGGCGGTGCATGATAAGATTTATAGGATGTTTTCCACAAAAGAACCCCACAATCCCCTAAAACACGTGATAAGGCTTATTTAAATGCGCATGATTTTGCGTATGTTTTTGTGTGTGTTAATTCCGAACAGCTACTGTAATGGACCTTTCATTGAAATTCCGTGGGTCAGGTTTTTAAAGAGGGGGTCTAAATAATAGGAAATAATGACTTTTTTACTATTTTCTTAGGGATTATGTTATCGGAAACAAATTAAAACAATTGTCATAATTTTTTGAGGAGCGAAATATTTTTAACAAGCCACTTCTTTCCAACCCGTATAATCCCCGTTTTTAGAAAAGCGAGGTCATCTCTGTTCATTACACAGTGAGGCGTGACGTCACATTAAGACAAGCAGTCCTATACACAATA
>JAVCKS010008366.1:933-11551 GCA_032273685.1 Pteraster tesselatus
CGATGTTGCCGCAGCAGATCGATGTTGCCGCAGCAGATCGATGTTGCCGCAGCAGATCGATGTTGCCGCAGCAGATCGATGTTGCCGCAGCAGATCAATGGTCCGCATATTAACTTGGCAGAGGTTATAACCGAATGCCCTTCCTGACGCAACCCGTAGGTTTTTCGTGGTGGGCGGAAAGTCCCGGAAACTGGGGGAAAACCCATGAAGTCAAGACAGGGACTGAAAACCCATTTCACACGTTAGCCAGCAATCCGCCCCCCCCCCCTGGATTCAGATCCACATGTTTTTCGGAAACCGTAGAAAGTACAGGCAGGGATTAAAATAAAGCTGGAGCAATGCTAGTAGTTATCAAAAGATTGATTCATTATTTTTGTGTGGGAAAGACATGCACTTCTTGGTATAGAAATTGTACACAAACAAATGAGAGCCAATGATGCCTTATGACTGACTGCCCCCCCCCCCCACCCCCCACCCCAATCCCTTTCCAAGTTATGTTCCACAGTCCAGTTGAGGATTTCATCAATGAGGCTAGTTGTGTTTACCATGCGGTCAGGGAAATAAAAATGCAAATACGGGAATGGCCATGCGGGTTAAGAAAGACGTTTGTTTGGAACCAGTAATAATATAGACCTTATCCATAGTGTGGGCATATTAGATCTATTTGTTGTCATTTTAATAATTCAATGACAATGAACGCACACAAGGTCGGCCCATGGATGTATTCCCCAACGGAACAGTAGGTTTGCCCTGTAAGATGGCTGCTAAGCATAAGGTCTATAGTATATGATACATCAACTTACATCACAATTGTACTCTATTGTAAAATACATGTATTAACACAAATCATCAACTTAACAGTCTTGTTAAAACATTGCTACGTATAGTGCCACAGTTTATATGGGTTCTCCCAACAAATATGGAATGCGATCTTCACGTATATTTGACTCGATCCACGGCGACGTAGAAACAGTCTTTCGCCGTGATGTCATGCCAGCCAATAGGCCCAACCTCACAGTCTGCGCATATGAGATACTTTGTGCTGCCGACCGTGTTGGTGAACCCAACATTCTCAAATGTGTACATGCCTTTGACCAGCCAGAAGTCCACCAGCGTTTCGCCGTCGGTCGGCTCCTGCTTTGCTGATTTCTTTTTCATGTGTGCCAGGAAAAACTACGAGGAAAGAAAAAGAAATTTGGTATGGTATTAATAAAAAAATTCTAAGAATTTTGCCTGATCATAGACTTGCCATTTTATTACCTGAATGGTGCCATTGTAATTGTCATTTTGTTAAAGTGAAGTCTGAGTGGCGTTTCGGTATTTTAGTGTTAAATTTCTGGCACTGTGCAGCACAGTGAGAGAGTTCCATTTTTGTTTTGTGTGGGAACAGTTGTAGGGTTAGGGTTGCGATTTCTCCATAATTACCATTAACATTAATAGCACAAGATGAAACGTGTCGCAAATCAGTGGTGACCGCCATTATTGCTTGCCAACCGGAAATACATCGCACGGTTTGATCTGTCACATGCTGAAATGGACGACTCAGATTTTGTGCCATGAGAAACAATTTTTTGAGCCACTCCTTTGCTTCCCTGAGGTCTGTTTATCTCATCTCAGATGTCAGACAGAACAAAAGACCCACAATCGATAGCTGCTAATTATTTTAATATTAATTTGTTGTTAGAAGCATTACCTTTAACATGAGTTTGATAATAATTTGGAATCCAGCGTCCAGCTCAACGAAGTGACTGACACAGTGTGACAGTGTTAATTTTAGTCATTTTTTGATTGTGGAGCATGTGGTGTATACTGACCTCACATACTAGGCCTACCTCACCCTCTCGTAGGCTATAATTAGATTGGTATAACTTATTTCCCCCCGGAACATTACTAAACGAACCTCCTTTTGTACTGCTTCAGCGAGTCTTGGTAGGAGAACAATGCTGTGACACCGTGCACACACTAAATTCTTGAGATTTAAGTTTTTCTCATCGGTCATTTCCTTCACTTTCGGATCAGCAGACGCAGCGCCACCATCAACAATACCTTCGTCGACTAGGCCTAGCTGCAGCCGATTGACATTTTGCTCAGAGTTTCCTGCCTCCGCTGCCGCCGTCAGGGGCAGGGCTTTGCCATTTTCCGTCATTGTCAAAAATTGTATGGTTATATCTTTACTCCTAGGCTGCAACTTGCAAGTCGTGGTCGTACAGATGTGGTGCAGTATAGCCGCTGCTGCTGGATATTATATGAATAAGCCAGACAAGTTAATTTTGTGGTCGATCCACGGTCGATGGTCGATCGTACATTGCATACGGAAGCCTAATTATGCCCAAATAGTTGAATAAAATGAATGTGAACGAAAAACCTGGCATATTTGGGCTTCTGTACAAAACTGGCGGTACTATTCCACCCACCCAATTAGTCTATCTTACAGGTGTTTTTGACACATTTGGTACCAACATTGAGGGCGCTTTATTTTATACGGACTAGGTGTTACTAAAAGTAACACCCCTACTTCAATAAATAGATGAAGCCATGTTTACCACTGTATTTAAACCCCTAAACACGTGCGTTAGTTTGCAGATGTTATCGCGGTGTGAGCGTGTGTTATATTGGAGACTCGATTCTACGTGTTTTTCCCTTCCTGAAGAGGATTAGGATTAGGATTAGGATTTTGTACTTTCTTGCAATTCTTTGGTAGTTCTTGGTGATGGCATTTCTCATGCTGTATCTGCTGTTGGTGCTGGGGTTGGCGACGCCCGGTGCCCAAGCGGGGTTCGGCGATGTGAAAGACCACGGCGTTGATTATTTGTTCGAGAAAATGGGGCAAGCGAGAGTACATAAATTCGAAATTATTCAAGGTATTCAAGTAATTACGTGAATTATGGTTTCTATTCCGATTCCAATTAACCTCTGGCCAAAACTAGCTTGGGTGCTAACCGCCGGTTTTCCTTCGAATTGTTTCTGTAGGCGACCAATGGGTTGCAGGTGCTGTATATAGTCTTGCATAAATATTATACATACATGAACAACAATTGGGCAACATATCATTTTGTATTGTTTGTCTTCATAATTAATAGGCATTGTTGAACTGGACATTGCCTTGGAAGACACTGAAGGTAAAGATGAAGTCTGGATCCTGGACTTCCAACCCACAGAAGATAATGTACCGGCCGTGCTTCGTAATGTGTCTGGTGGCTACTTGATGGCCAAGAATACAGGACAATGTTCAAGTGTTTTCAACACAGTGCTGCATGATGTAAGTTGAACTAGCATACGTGCATTATCTTTTGAAAGTGTAAGCGATTTTAGAAATGAACTGCTTTATTTTTAATTTGTTTTATCAATGGTCACTGTATTGCCATGAACCATGAAAATCTTGTCATAATGTACCACATGAAAATGCATATTATGGAACTGGTAACCAAATTATTACAGAATAGAGAATTTCCTAAAGTTTGCAAGAAAGTGATTGACCACCGGTGGTCAGATAATGTGGATTGAAATGTTATCTCACAGCAATTGGAACTTTTAGTGTGCGATGCACTTAGAAATATATACAATTGAATTAAAATGTCTTGGTACCCTTACTTTACTTTGTACACAAAATGCTGATTCCTTATCTTGTACCTGAATAGTTAACGACTACGATATGCATGTACATGTGTAACTGCAAAATAGGCTTGATAAAAAGTGTATAGTTTCCATTGTATTTTATTGTCACCTGTATTTAATACACTTGGTTTAAGGAATTAAAAGTATGCAAAACTTTGTATAATGTATATTATATGCATGATCCGTTTTGATCTAATTAGCCTGTTACAGGTTTCTATAAGGATGATTACGTTCCCTCTCCACCTGGCACCAAGGCCCTGTTCAACTCTTTCCAACCGGGTTCCACATACGTGCAAAGGGGGGACATGAGATTGAGGGAAGATCACCTGATATTTGCTGGTAAGGGGCTGCCCAATATGTTCAGTTCCACGTAGAGTACTACCAGCGCTTTCCCTCCCTCCCTTTCCATGTCGCACTGGACCACTAAAATACTATTGGGACAGAATACTTTGGGAACTATCGGTTACAGAGCACCACGCTGCATGTAGTACAACCTGCAATATTTCTCCCTCTTGGTATTTTTTTTCCACTCGATGAAAGGTTGCAATGCTCTAGAGGGTGGCAAGTAGTACTCCATGTACAACTGTGACATTATTAATTTTTGGATGGCTCATGAGGTAACTGTCAAAGTTGCTCCTTTCTTTATCCATCCTCATTTCTGTTATCCACATTTTACTAGCGACCTCGTGATGAAGTTTGCAATCTATCCAGGTGGTCCGTGGCTGTCAACTTTAATTAGCAACCTCCTTGAAAAAGGCAATGGTTTTGTTGAACACTTGATAGCTAAATCTGAATTGTATCTTATATCTCATCATGTGATAGACTTTCTAACGTAGATTGAACCCAGGTGTGGTTTGCAGTAATTGGTCTAAGACTGGTCTATAGCACTTAGCTGACTAAGTATTCTCAGCCTAGACTGGTTGTACAGCAAGGGTTAACAAAGTGGGCCAAGTTTAGACAGTCGATATTTAATAGCTGGCTATAATTGACTGCCTTATTAGGTTAGCTAACTTAAACTGTTTTATTGCAAGTCGCTCTTTGTCTTGCTTGAATAGGGTTGCTCTAGAACAGCTTTTGTACCTGATAAGCAGTACTATATTTCGTGAAATTTTTAAGCTTGCTAAGTTTGCTTGCTGCTCAAGTGCGGAAGCTTAGTAACTGGTGATGTAACAATCTAAGCCATCACATATACCCACATATAAAAAAAATATTCTGCTATGTGGCAAACAGTGGAACATTGCTAACTTGTCATAGAATACATGCCACTCACTTTGTGGAATGTTGCCCACAGGAGTGGTGCGTTCGTTACAATCTTCGTTGAAAGATATAATAGTAGCGCTTTGTTATAAATTTATTTCATTTACCGGTATGCACTTTCAAACCACCATAGGTACAATCGATACACTCTTCAACTGCACGAACAGCAATCTAGAAAACGTATGGGAGCGAAGCGTCACACCGGACACAATCCAGTTCAACACAACGCTGTATATGACCAATGTACGGCCTATAGGAACCTCTGCAAACCCGGAGCCATCATATATTCAGAGTTATGCCATCTTGTACTGGAGACTGTTGCGTGTTGCACTGTCAAGGTATTGGATTTCATAAGTGAAATCCTTATTTCATGAACCCTGAACTGATTTCCACTTACAATCGCCCTACCCAACTACCAAAGTATGAAGCAAGATTGTTTTTGTGATGCAACTGCCAAATCTGCACACTATCCTATGCAATACGTGTATTGTGTAGTTGGCCATAGAGGGTGTTTAAATTGAATGCAATATAGCTTACATTTCTGTATTTGCCTATGTGAGTATACATGCATCTCCGAGAGTCAATGTGCTCCAACTATTCGGCACAATCTAAAATAATTGGCAGGTAGTATTTGCATGTTGAGCTTTTGAACTCTGGCTCCCCTTTGGTGGGTACCAAGGAAACTGTGCACTGCTAAGCCTGCTTTATATATGGGTGTTTCCATAAATTAGGGTACCAATTTCTGATGGTGTCCCCTCTTACGTCGTGAAATGGATCCATTATTTTATTATGACTCTTACTAATATTGTTGTTTGAATATAAAAATGTTAGTATTTCCTTTTGATTCAGATTCAAACACGACTGCAAATACTCTAAACAATTAGAAGTACTTAGGTGGTACATTTCCAAACGTAAGAGGGGACACCGTCACAAATTGGTACCCTAATTTATTGAAACGCTCATGTCTACAGATGGGTGTGAACATTGACATTATTTCACCCTAAAAGTTTCCCTTAAAATTTTCCTACCAACCTGGATGAGTATTGTAGCATCTGAGTCCAAAAATTTGATAAGCTTTGGAATTTCACATGTCATTTTACGCAGAATTCTAAATTCTGGTAAAATGTTGGGATTCATTTCAGGTTTTTGATAAGCTCCACTGAGCGACTACGACCGATCTTTGAGTATGCTATCGTCAAGCCCGTTTACGTCAATGACGATGAAGCCAGAGGCTTTGATAGGGCCCACACTGAGGTGGAGTTGGTGTTCCGCACTGTGACAGTCGATCCCAATGGCAACTTGATGTCCGTGTACCAGACAGGCACGTTAATGTATGAACCTGCTGCTCAGTTGCAAGGGACTGATCTCGCGCACATTAAGAAGATTCCTAATAGAGGTTAGTGGTCAACAGATTGTTACAGCATTTCACATGCTCACTTTTCAAATTAACTACATGTATTTAACATGCCAAAAAGGGACTTTTGTAGTTTGGAATTAATACTTTCCTTGCTATAAAGTGGTGATCATTATATCAAATTACTGGCCGGTATTTATACTGTAAGATTCAGTTTTCATTCAAATTACTTTAGACAAATTTAGTGAATGTCTTCAGTTAATAGTTGTTTTTCAGTGTTCGAAGTACTAGGTTCGAACTATTTTCCCAGTCGCCTAGTTGTGAAAATATCACTCGCCTATTTATGGCCAGAAGTAAATATTCCACTACATGCAGGAACCACGAACATGCGTTGACCTGCACTTTTGCAGTAGTACTTGGCCATCGCCTAGCAACCACTGTTTTTCCTGAATTTAGCCAATGATGATGTTTGTCTATATGCTGCTTGACCAATCAGTTCTATAGATGCCACCTGCTTTTTGTTGTACCCAGATTATAACTGGGGTACCTATTGCTCAATCTCTCTATTTGCATTTTTGTCCCGGCTAGTATTTATAAAATACCCAAATATTATGGTTAGTAACCGGTATTTAAGTTGTATAACTTGTGTAAAGTCTGTTTGTTAATTTGTGCATTTTATGGGTTATGTATATTTCAAAGGAATGATGAGTTTGTCAGATACAATCATGTGCTTATCAATTCTCTATTAAATATGAGTAATTATGTACTGATATCTAGCTCAACAGTGTCAAAAAACTGTACTGTAAAACTCTGGATAAGCTGAACCTCGGTTGGGTTTTGGCATGATGCTTGGTAAATTCCTGAACTCCAATCAAGCATGGTGCTACAGTGGACTTATCTATAATCAGGTTTTTTAACCAAGTCTTTTTGTAACATAAGCTGAAGAGGGAAACTGCATTTACGCAATATGTAAACCTAAAACTGACTTGTTAATCTTCATTTCAGGTTGTGGCGTTCCTCTCGGTGTGGAGTATGCCAATATAATTCCCGATGTACAGCTGACGTCATCTGGTGTTTGGTTGGGGAGTCCCCTGTACGGTCCTGCTAACGGCCGACTCAATGCTCAACCCTCGTCCACGTCAGCGGGGACATGGCTTGTTGGCAATGCAGATTTGGACCAGTGGATTCAGGTATATTAGCCTTCACTCGCCTTAAGGCTCGATACTTAATGGCGGGGCCACCCACAGCCAATTTAATTTGTTACTGTCCAGTTTTCTAGGACTTTCAGAGTTGAAAATGATTGCAAACCACTTAATTAAAAATGAATTTATGCAACTTTGTCCGGGTTTCCCGTTAAACAGGTCACAAATGGTCTAACATGGTCTGCTGGTTTGGTCCTCAGGTTGAGTTTACAACCCTGAAGTGGGTGTCCGGTGTGCTGACACAGGGCTACGAAGAGTATTCCAACCAAGCTGACGTTGGTTCCAACTACATGTGGGTTGTTGGGTACCGAGTGGCCTACAGTACCACCCAGGGAGGGGTTCTCATCCCAGTATTGGACGTGTCAAGCAATCCCGTTGTAAGTTGAACCTTTATTTATTTCATAGTCATATTTGAACTGATCACAACCAATGTACTGAACTTTTTTGAGATTTTCTTTTCAAATATTTTCAACAGCCTGTGTCATGGGCTCATACAAGGTGTACAGTGTTCACCGAATTGTATGGTGGATTGCTACAATCACCATGAGCGGTGCATTGTGGTTTCTAATGGTGGGAGAGAGAACCCCCAGAGGATTGAGGGGACCAAAAATCACAATTTACAAATTAGCCGCCCATGCAGTTAAACTCGGCTATTTCCTCTGAACGCCCGGCATTAGTACTCGCAAGGAAATAGGTTATAGGTAATGAATTGAGAATATGAATGAGTTTTACTAACCTTTACTTGACTTTTAACCAAGTTAGCAAACTGTTCTTCAACCTGAGCCTTGTACAGGCTAGGACAATATCTCAGACCACCCTGCCTTTGTGTGGCCTGCCATATTCACTGGCTGGGCCTGCAGTCATTGCGTTTCTGGGTTGAATTTAAACTATTTGTTTACTGTTCCTGTGTTTTGACCGGCCATCTCTGTGTGCCACATTACCGATTACATAGGTATAGGCCATCGGCGGGGAAATAAAAGGACATTCAATTACTAGTCGTTCTATGGCGGTTGCTTTTAAGTTGTAAAATAGGAGGTTTTGTGGCAACGTTCTATAACTTGTGCTTAACCTTTGACAGGTATTTGATGGAAACTATGACAGCCATACCATCGTAACCAATCGTTTCAGCAAGCCAGTTTTGGCACTCATAATCCGCTTGATGCCGGTTAAGTGGACCAATAACATTGCACTTAGATTTGAGTTGCTCGGATGCGAACGTAAGACCCTACACATTTAGTGTTTTTGAACAGTGTTTAATTGGCAGTAAATAAAAAGTAAACTTTGCATAAGTCAAATCCATTGGGACCAGACTAAAAGCTTCATAAGCTTTAAGATTTGTGCAGATGCCGTAACTATTGGCTTTAAAAAGATCGGGACTTTCCTTGATAGTCTACAGATTTTTAAAGTTGCTCAACTTTGACCTACACAAAGTTGACAAAATTTCTACTAATAAACTTGAACTCAGTATCTTTAAACCAGAATCAAAGGGGGTGGGGGGATAGGTACCTACCGGTATGTGCTAATCTCGCACACGAATCAGTATTACACTGGACGTTTTTGTGTTTAGAAACATACAATTATACGGTAATACCGGTATGCAAATTTATGATCTTTATCATGGAATTATCACTGATTTTTTAATTTTTTTATTATAGGAGTCGGTCATTTAGCAATATAGGCAGTATACCTTTCATTTTCATTCAGGGTTTTTAGTTTTTATGAATTGTTACTGTAAAACTTTCTAATGTATATTAACACTATTTCAAAATGTTTTCTTATAGCACACACTGAATGTTACACCGCCGCCAATGGCGTTGACTATCGAGGCACTGCATCGGTCACAGAAACCGGCAAAACCTGCCAACCGTGGTCCTCCCAGACACCAACCAATCATACGTTCTACCTTGATGAATACTTGGAGTCTGGAATCGGTGATCACAACTTCTGCCGTAATCCTTCAAACATAGAGCAACCTTGGTGTTATGCGTTGAATGCTTCATCGGAATCGCCATCTTTAGAGTTCTGTGATGTTGGAGATGCTGCAGCCTCGTGTGCTGATTTTGTCGGTAAAACTTGCTTTTATTTGATTCAGTTCAAAGTTCATGGATACATGGTCCAGCATTGATTATCATTCACAGTCACCATCCACCCGGATTCAAGGTGCAAATGTTCAATGTCTTGGGGGAAGATGTCCCTAAAAGCACCCTCAAGATCTGCCACTCATTCTTGACGTAAATAGGAATGTTGATCTTGCAGAGAGTGATTTCAGCCCTTCAACCTTGTTGCCGAAATATGCTCCCTACTGCAATTACACGGAGTGGGATGGGTCCTGCACCCAGAGATGGATGTTCAACACAGTGTTGGAGGTTGATAGTGAAGGGGCCACCAGTGGAAGACCCATTGATGCCACAGGTAAAGTCGGTCTGCTGTCCAAATATCATCCAAATATGATAATTACGATAGAGATGGGGTTGTTTGGTCACATTTTTCATGAAGTTTATTATATGAAGCCAGTTAATCTCTCCAAATGCATGCTATTTACTTAATGATTTGTGTGGCATACATGTTTAATTAGGGTGTACCCAAACTTTTTACCAGTAGTATATGTGACCCGTAGGTCACATCAAAACATGCTGCCTGGGTCAAATTCAACAGTGAGTTATATACCGTATGAAAGCTGACAATGATAATATTAACTCACTTTTGACCCAAAAGGTACATTTTGATGCATCACATATAGTAAAATAAATTGCAATTAACAGCTGTTGAATATGTACTAATCATTGTTACAATTATGTAATTCCCTCCTGCGAAGCACCCCTATTCATTTTGCCACGTCAACATTACTCACCATTTGCAGGCGAGTTTACCTTCGAGTTTGAGACGTACAGCTGTCCCGACCAGAACCGTGAAACGTGTCGACTAATTGACGTTCCGCGGGCCATTGTATCCAATGAAATCACCCTGCAGACTACGGTTGAAGTCGTGGACGATACTAAAGACAGTCCAAGGTGATTTGATAAGAACGTCAAAAAGGGTCACTTGCAATCATGTCAAACGTTTTTGTATGTCAATAATTGACTGTCCTAGTTTCCTGACGATAATCCATCTCAGTCCTCCTGCATATTGCTCAACTCTTACCCTGCTAATGGGTTACCATATTTTCATCGCCTGCCATTATACAACGATG
>JAVCKS010008388.1:0-17053 GCA_032273685.1 Pteraster tesselatus
TTTTTTATTGCTAAATCGACGTTCTTTATTAAAATCAACTAGCAGTATGTTTCAATAATACCCTAATCTATAATAAACAAGTATCATCGGCATTATTTAGACCCCCTCTTTAACAAAAAGACAACGAATCTACGCTATACAAACATTCCTTGTACGTACGTACGTACGTACGTACGTACGTGGTACGTACGTACGTACGTACAGGACGTCAAAAGTAAATAAATGAATAAACAATAGAGGGCGCATACCAACCTAAAAGGACCATGATTTGAATACACGTACATGTATTATGATAAACTTTTAAAATACCGGTTGACGATGTGTTTTGTCGACTGGTTACACCAAGATTTGTGATATTATAATTATTACTCCCAACAAAAGCAATAATTATTTCCCTGATGCTGTCGTTGTGTCGGTACTCGAATCCGCGCGCACGATCGCAGATTGCGCGCGCTTAGCGCGCGTACACGCCAAAATATAAGGACAATAAGAACAACATCAAAATATATTTTAATTTAGTAAACTTATATTATAATCTAATAATGTGTACACAATAATTATTATCAGGATTGTTCACCGATAAAATTCGTTGGCGGTATACGTCATGTGTAATATATTTACGACGATTGGGCTGCGCGGAGCGTTGATTTTAATCAACAAAAATCCAGTGCTTTGTAAGGTAAATTTAAAGTAACGTTTGCTTGCTTTCTTGTTTGATTGCTTGTGTCTTTCTTTTTCTGTCTTAATTCCTTCTTTTCCTCCTTTGTTTGTTTGTTTGCTTCTTTGTTTCTTTTTAGTTTTTTCTCTCTTCTCCTTCTTCTTTTTCTTCTTTAGTTTCAGACGATAAAAACAACTTTCCATTGTGGTTGGTTCAGTTGTTCGACAGGACGACCCCAACGTCACAAAAGCGAACAGAGTGTCTTTTCAAGTTTGACCCTCAGACAACGACAGGCGACTCTGTCACCGACTTATTACAAGGTATGCAATCAAACAACAACAGCAGCACTGAGCAGCATAGTAGTACGTATAGCGCTAGCAGCCGTAAACATCATCTACCAGCTGCTGCAACAGCAGTAGCAACAACAAAAACGGCAGCAGCAGTAAAGCAACAGCAACAGTAAACATCTTGCAGCCGCAGGAGCCACAGCAGCAAGAGCAGCAATAGCAGCAACAGTTGTTGAACTATAATAGTATTATTTGCCATATAGAAAAAGCCTTAATATGCGAAAAACGGATAAAGAAATGCCGTTTTGGTACAGTTTTAATAAAAGAGTGCTTTTCAGCAAAACAAAAACAAGATATCTCCAGCAAAAAAATGTGCGTACGGGAATGTTTACACGCGCCGCGCCGCCGGCGTGTTGCACTAGCTTGGGTTGATGATGCAGAACGCGCTATTTTGGTCACTGCTTGTGTATGGTATCCATACGCATTCAACTTGTTTACAACGAATAGAGAGCATACGTCCCAGACTATAGTAGAGATCAGTGTTTACCATGCTAGCGCGCGCACGGCCCCTGGCCCCTGTTTTTAAACTCGTTATGTCGGCAAACGTGTGCGGGAGTTCCGTAGATAAGGGTGAAAACACTGCCCAAAACAAGCGACAGCTGCTCCGTAAATTGCGCAGCGATTCCATGGATTTGGAGGACAACCACCGAGACCATTTGGCTAACTGTCGTCCGAAAAGATGGGGTCCGGATACTTTAAAAGACAACCGGACGAACAAGGTATGGCCCGTCCCTGCCTATACAGTTGATGCACTGTTGTTTATACGGTGCGACTACGGCGCTTTACTATCTTTGGTTGTTACTAATAGTAATACTATAGTAAACTATTCTCTAGGCTAGCTATCCCCTTACCAAAGCCTTGAGTAAATCTGTGGCTTTGGCTGATTTTATCAAATGTGTAGTGTTCTCTTTTGAATCGTTGATCATGATGTTAACGAAGGTGTCGAAACTGTGTTACTGTTGTGACTGTTGGTGCACAAGTAAGACTAGAGAAAGTGGTGGATGGACACCAAATTTGTTCATGCAACGATTCACATTTAATACCAATAGTTTTTGCTCCTTTTGCAGGGTACAGCTTTTACGATACGCGAACGTCAAGCCCTCGGCATTCATGGTCTACTGCCCCCAGTTGTCAGCTCGGCTGAAATTCAGGAGCAACGGGCGTTACGAAACATACGCGGACAGTCGAGCGATTTGGATAAATTTATTCAGCTCATGGATTTTCAGGTAATAGCAGACGACTAGTATCACACGAAAAGTTTATCTTGGGGAAACAAAATAAATAAATAAGTTTGCCCCATAGGCTACCATAAATAATATTCACACTGCGTTTTATCAAAATCCTATTCAAACTTCTCAAGTAATATTAGGCCTACTAATACTAAACTGACGAACAGACAGACAAACAAGTTGATTATCTTTCAAAAAGAATTGACGGATATCTTGGAAAATATTAAGCGAATCAACCATTTATTTATTAAAAACCCGCCTCCTCTTCCAAACAAACATTTTGTACTTGGCCTCGTTTAAGGATCGCAACGAGAAGCTATTCTATCGGATCATCTGTAACAACCTGGAGGAGATGATGCCCATCGTCTACACCCCAACCGTGGGGCTGGCGTGCCAACGCTACGGCCTCATCTATCGCAGACCTAGGGGACTGTTCATCACAGTTCACGACAAGGGTCACGTAGCTGACCTGCTGGCCGCTTGGCCGGAGCAGAACGTCAAGGTAGTTGATACCACCGGGTAGTGGCCATCTTGTGGGGCGGTCTATAGTGTAGACAGTCCCTTGTGGGACGGTCCCTCGTAGTCGTGGTAGGCAAAGTACTTATCCTGAGTGCAAACAGTCTACCAAGGAAGGAATTGTTCTACAAGGCCGCTGCTACTCATTCAATGCTCGTTTCTCCCAACCCCTTTCTGTTACTGTCCCCTGACTGTACACAATGGCATTTCCATTTGATACTGCAGTGAGATACTGCCCATTTTATTTATTTATTCACCGCAGGGTTTCATGCCAGCATATTTATTCATTTCCCAGGAAACCTAGCTAGGAATAAATCCATATGTATTGCAGGGATCAAAGTCTTAAAATTACAATCTGTTTGTGTGGCTTTTTATATAAGCTACTGGTATTGTATGCAGGCCTATTTTGTCAATTTTGCCATGTTTTGAGATTTCCACCCTTGAACTTTGTGCAAGAATATAAATCAGGATTATCTACTTAAGTTCTTTGCTAATGAAACAAATTGGTGGTGAAATGGTTTTGAGTCTGTCTCAAAAGTGTCACCAAAACATTTCAATGAGTTTTGATAGCTAAGTGGTAGGAGCATTCTGGACCGGCACTTTAAAGATCTGTGGTTCAATTCCCAGTCGAGGCAACTTGATTTTTCTCTGTGCTTCTCTTATCCCGACTTCTCCTAGTAATATACTGTACATGCATTGGTACCAGTACAAAAAATGACTGAATTACAATGGACCAGTGCAGAGTGATTGATTAGATAATTATATGCATTTGACCTCAGTGTTGTTGTTAGCCCTGTAGATAGTTTATCTTGAGTACAACAAACCATTTAACCACCGGCGTGTTTATTCAGCCATTTAGGCTGACTAACAAAACAACAACTGGTTTACAGTCCATTTTGGGGGGGAAGAGGTTCTTTAAAAAATAACACACAAACAAGTTTCAGCTGGAGTTTGGCTTGTGCAAGTCAAGGTTGACTTGTCATTTGGGTCATATTGACTAAAATTGCGGGTCAGGTCATGGCATGGTTGGTCGTTAAAATGAAGCTTGTGGTTGCACTTCAAAGCCAGTAAAGTATTGTTACAAAGTTTTGTATAAAGGCTTTCAGTAACCAATTCTTCTCATGTTTTGTCACAGGCGGTGGTCATAACAGACGGTGAAAGAATCCTGGGTCTGGGCGACCTTGGTAGTTATGGTATGGGCATACCGGTGGGCAAGCTGGCCCTGTACACGGCCATAGCCGGGGTACACCCCGCACAATGTCTACCCATTATGTTGGATGTAGGAACCAATAACCAGGTACGTGTAGGACCACACCTACACAGGACCTCACCTACCCAGGACCGCACCTACCCAGGACCGCACCTACCCAGGACCGCACCTACCCAGGACCGCACCTACCCAGGACCACACCTACCCAGGACCGCACCTACCCAGGACCGCACCTACCCAGGACCGCACCTACCCAGGACCGCACCTACCCAGGACCGCACCTAACCAGCCCCGCACCTAACCAGCCCCGCACCTAACCAGCCCCGCACCTAACTAGCCCCGCACCTAACTAGCCCCGCACCTAACCAGGACCGCACCTAACCAGGACCGCACCTACCCCACACATACCAGACCACACCTGCATATACTAGACCACGCCCACACATACCGGACCCCACCTGCATATACTAGACCGCACCTGCATATACTAGACCCCACCTGCATATATACTAGACCACACAGACAAGACCACACAGTGATGGGACCACAAGGACGGAACCACACAGAAGGAGACCACTATATATGACTGGGTTTCCCGTTCGAGAACCCACATTTCCTAAAGCACAACAAAAGCTGTTTTACTTGTTCTGCACTGCAGTAGTCCCTAACTAGGCTAGGCTATCTGTTGTCATCCTAGGCACTGCTAGACGATCCGCTGTACATCGGTCTGCGGGAGAAACGAGACCGGTCGGTGACCTACGATGACCTGATTGACGAGTTCATGGAAGCAGTAGTGGCACGGTACTATGACTCCCCTTTATATCAGCTCCGCGGTTTCCGTCAAAAGTGCGGAGATGCTCTTGATTTGCGAAATTATTTTCAGCTATAGAAATAGAAATGAAACCTCTGTAGCCGTGAAATAAGACGAGATATAATGTCGGAGACGTTTCGACTAATCTGCTTATGGAATCATCTTTAAGGTTTTTACTAATCAGTATCAAATTTTAATTCGTAGGTACGGGCAAAATTGTCTAATCCAGTTCGAGGACTTTGGGAACAGGAATGCATTCCGACTCCTGGAGAAATACCGCCACAAATACTGCACATTCAACGACGACATCCAGGGGACGGCATCGGTGGCCGTAGCTGGGATACTGGCTAGTCTGAGGGTTACGGGCACCAAACTACACGACAACACATTCCTGTTCCAGGGAGCTGGGGAGGTAGGGGGGGTTTGGGTCAGGTGGAAGCGAGGAACCATCCTTGTCCTTAAAGATGTACTGTTCGATTCCGGCTGATCTCACATTAAGGAACTTTAAGGAGTGGATTCTAACCCTGTATGTTGTTCGAAAGCTAATAACAAGGGCAAACCTACCAATCAATTCAACATTTGAAATTATTACTCATCGGACTGGAATCGAACAGTGCATCTGGGTGGGGCTGGGTTCCAATCCCCTAGGACATCGTTATGGGTTGGGTTTTTGGTCCCTACCTGAATGTTACTTCTGGGATTGTGCTCTCAGGTCAGTAAAATATTATACAGACCCTTGTGGTGTGGTAGAACTAGCTCGTTGTGAACAGGAAATGTTTAGATGTTTGCTTTTATGCCTCTGTACGTATTGGCCAGGCATCCCTTGGCATCGCCAACCTCATAGTAGCCGCTCTGGAGGCGGAGGGCATCTCGACGGAGGATGCAAGGAAGAAGATCTGGTTGCTAGACTCCAAAGGTCTCATCTGTAAGGTAAGGAGAAGAGAGCGGGGCTCTCTTGTCTGTGAAAGCTAGGCACTAAGCATCCGCAATAAGCTGCCCGCCTGCCTGCCTGCCTGCCTGCCTGCCTGCATTGTCTGCCTGTCTGCCTGCTCGTTTACTTGCATTCTTGCTTGCTGGTTTGTCTGCTTAATTACTTGTTTGCATGCTTGTAGGGTCGACCAGCGGGTGCAATCGACAGCCACAAGAAACCATTTGCTCATCCCCATGAACCAATGAACGACCTGGGGCAGATTGTGGAATCCCTGAAGCCATCCGCTCTGATTGGTGAGATCCCAAGCTCCGTTTTGGTGATGGCTTTCCCGACCGCATCTCTAATACATAAACCATTGACTAATCTTAAAACTAATTTCATCTGCATGTAGATATGCGACACCAATCATTATATAGGATGTCCAGAGTCCAGAGTCTTTTTTTTTATACTTGAAATCAATATAGAAACATAGGTTGCATTTTCATTGCAGCTGATTTTGTTTCCCCCGAAGTGCCAGTGTCTGTTTGTTGTCTGTTTGTCTGAGTGTCTGTGGATAACTTCCTCGCAACACCATGCATCACAATGTATTAAACGTCATCAATATGACCCCCTACTGTAAAACTCCAATCTAATACATTTTGAAAAGATCAAGGTCACGACGACACTGAAGGTTCGAAGCGTATTCAGAGAGTTTGTATTGCACAAGAGAGGGCGCTGTTACCATTTCACAGTAATTTGTTTATAATCAACACTGTGTGGCGGAGGTACTTGCGCTGTACTGAGTGCCCCCTCTAGTTGTTGGGGAGGAGAGAGGTTCAGCTGTGCCATTCAACACCAACAGTGCGAGGTCTTACTCCGCCTGCTGTACCCTCTATTTACTAATTGTAGCGTCAAGTAAACATAGAAAGGATGGAAATTGACATCATATTTTCCTGATCATGTTCTCCTGATCTCCTTTATATGCGCAGGTGCTGCAGCCGTGGCTGGTGTCTTCACCGAGAAGATTCTGAGGGACATGGCGTCGTTTAACGAGCGACCTATCATCTTTGCTCTCAGCAATCCCACGAGCAAAGCCGAGTGCACGGCCGAACAGGCGTACACCTTCACAAATGTAGGAAACTTCAATTGTCATTAAAAAACACTTCTTTCCCCGACATTGGCCTTTTCGAAGTGTGCCGGATGCATGGTGCTGTGGGTACAACCTGGGTAAATTCACAAGACTTTATCCATCCTAAACAGTTGAAATCATATTGTGTCCGCTAACATCTAAAAGTTAACTCGACAAGACAGTATTCTTGTCATGACGATCATTACAGGTCTCGACTTTGGACTGAGTCCAGTGCCTTCACTGTGCTCCCAGACTTTAAAGACATGCCTGACCATACCTCTTTGATTTATTAATTAACAAATAATCTATAAAATAATAGGTTACCACTATGACCTCCTTGGTTTATAGATGAGGTGACAGGCCAAGAATTTCTCCGTCGATTTATCGTGAAAACTTTTCTCTCCCTCCCAAGGGTAAATGTGTCTTTGCCAGTGGCAGTCCCTTCCCACCTCACAAACTCCCCGATGGGCGTGTTCTTCACCCGGGACAGGGAAATAACTCCTACATCTTCCCGGGCGTGGCCTTGGGCGTGGTTCTTTTTGGAGTCCGCCACATCAGCGATGAGCTGTTCCTCGAGGCTGCCAAGGTAGGCGTTGGTTTGTTGGTTGGTTGGACTGTCTGTCCGTTTTGTAGTGTTACGTTATTTAAAGCCTCTAGTCGGCTTTTTCTGTAACCACCAATAGCAGGTTAACAAGGGACCCTGCCACAAATCGTGCCCCAACCTGATGGAATAAAGGATAATAAAGGATAATATGTGGTATATTTATACCACTGTAACAAGGGACAGTGCCATAAATCATGCCCCAATCTGGTGGAATAACCCATGCTCCACACTTATAAAGGATAATAGGTTGTACATTTATACCGATGTAACAAGGGACAGCATTGACAAATCAGGATAAAAGATAGCTAACATTGGAATTTAATACAACTGCATTGGAAAAGAACATTCGGAAAGCCCCCCTTTTGTTTTCTTAATCTGAGATATATCTGGGTAGGTAGATGTGTAGTATCTCAGGCCTGCCCCACAAGATGTCTGCCGACTGATAATCTCTTGTTACTAATAGCTTGACTCCCAACATGTATCCTTGGCAGTGTCTTGCTAAGCTCGTGACCCCAGAGCACCTAGCCGAGGGGCGCATCTACCCGCCGCTGCAACAGGTGAGGGAGTTGTCCCTCAAGCTGGCCGTGCGCACGGCAGAGTTCGCCTACGAGAGGAACGTGGCGTCGCGCTATCCGCGACCAGACGACCTGGAGTCGTTTGTCAGAAGCCGGATGTATGACTTCGCCTACGAGTCGTTCGAACCGCTGTTCTATGATTGGCCGAAGCAAAAGTGAGATGCTTCGACGGGGAATGAAAAAAAAAACAACCACGATGTTTTTGTTTTAATTTATGGTGGTAAAAGTCAACTTGTATTTGGGGAGTGTGAATAAATTTCTCCTATCAGCAAAAACAAATGCTTGGAAAAATCCATTTGGACAATGACTCATTTGGACAGGAAATATCCTACTTTCTGTGGATGGATCCCCCCCCCCCCCTGCAATGTATCATTGTAAAGATTTTAACAGTGACAAACCTGCCGAATTATCAACTGTTACTCTTCAAGGTGGAATTGGTCTGAAGCAATAATTAACAGTATTAAGCCATTGGTTGCCGCTGAGCTAATCGCCAAGTTTATGCTTAGCAATTTTATCATTAAGTTATGTTTTGAAGCGTCTCAAAATATGTTCACCATTTTAGATATATATATAATGAATATATTATATGCTAATAAGTATATGCAAGATGGTATGTTAATCTGTTTTATGTATAATGAATATGAATTTATGCTAATGAGTATAATTATGCTAGATGATATGTTAATCTGTTTTATGTGTATTAACCAATTATATATTAGAGAAATCACAGGGTTTGATCAAATAAACTTACTGGTGTGCACCTTAGTAATTTCAAAAATAAATATTTTCATCGTTCTTTATATCTTCCTCCGAGAGAATGTTACTTATCCAGTTATTATCCACCACACCACTATCGTCTGTATCATCTTGTAACTGTTTCAGAGGCGGAAGCAAAGCCCATGAAGAAACAGAAATCCACGAGCCCAGGTTGAAAAAAATGTAATTTCAAATTTGGGTCTGTTTGCCTTTAATATTATTTGTCAAGTTGAAATGTCGGCAGGACATCTTTATTAGTAATACATGTAGTACATGTACACGTACTGTATTAATGATGTGGAGATGAAGCGAGAACGGTGCTGTTAACGACAACCAGCGACTTGTAACAAGTCTAAACTGTCTCGATGGAGTCTTTATTATGAACAGTACCCTATTAATAGTGAGTCATCCTTTCCTCGTGATGACGTCACGAGTGCAACCGAGGCACGTGTATAAAGCGCCTTTCCTCCTATGGATCGTGGATGTTGCTGAATCGGAATTAAACCTGTGCTCTAGACATGTGGTGTGGTTCTGTGATATGCAGTTTATTAGCGTAGCTAACTGATAAACTAAATACAGGCAGGGCGGGGTCGGAGGATAATAAATATGTCAAAATTGTTGGTTAAGCTGCCCTATCGTGTAGTCGCTTGTGCAGCAATTACAAACGCCTCGGTGTGATAGAAGTATAAACATTCTGTACCGTTTCCAAAGGATCTAATAACTGCCCTACAAGATGGCTGCCGCTTTATTCTCTAGGGGTTGTAGGTTAGGCTGTCTCGGTCAATTCTCCTGTCCGTTTGGTGAAAAGGAAGATGGCCTGTTTGGGGCCCGGGGCAAAGTAAAATGATGGGCCCCTGTATAGAGAGAGGCAAAATAAAGTGAACGTATAATTATACATAACTATTTGCAAGGTCCACTTCATCTCCTGAACTGCGAACTCATCTACTGGTAAACAACCTGTCTTGGTGTACACGTGAATTTCCCTGTAGCTCCCCTCATGCTTTATGTAACATGACTTTATATAAGCCTTGCTAAGGAGGCGAAATTTAATTTGGGCCTACTCTCCATCGCGGGTCTGTAATATAATTAATGACACCCCCCCCCCCCCTCATGTCATGGTTCATTTAACTACCCAATGAATACAACGGGTGTTTCATGTTTAAAAAATGAAACTTCTAAAACAGGTGGTCAAAGTTAACCAAATAGTTATATCACTACCTTCTCTCGAAAGACGCGAATAAATTAATAATTATGCAGTTTTTGTTCTCAAGCTCACCATACAAATATAAACTTTCCCATCAACTGCAATGTTTGGTTTAATTTTGGCTTATCAGGCAGAATCTTGATAAAGTCCTTGTCAATTGAATGTACCCAGTTGGTGATTCCGCCGAGAAGAGTAATTTATTTCAGAGAATTATTGATGCTATGTCCTCCCACCGTGAAATCAAGAGCCGCACGCTATTATCATTTAGGGAATTTGAGCATCTCATCTGCGGCACGGGCGAGGCTCCGCATATATAAAGCGCCGTGCAATCTCCGTCTCGCGATCCAGTAAGGTCTTGCCTCTTTGTCATCGACATCTTAGAGGATTCAGGCTGCAAGGAAACGACCCAGGAGCACAAGATATTCCCCCCGTCCAATATTTGTCTGATAACCGCCAAGTATTCGGTGTAAATCACTTTCTCCGTTGATTTCTCAAGAACATATCGACAAAACACAGCCAAAATGGTAAGTGGATATTTTAAGAGTAATTCATTTAAAGTGGTTGCTATTTCGTAAGATCGGATAGCTGCCGCGCCCTAAAATAAGGGGTCAATGACCAGAGGTAACACAGTCGGATCGCCTATAACCATCATAAATCCAGATTTCTCCATAAAAATTACATATCTTGGTTACGACCGTTAGCTTGTAGATTTGTCTGTAGTATATAATATTGTTAAATTGTTTCCAGCACTGAATTGTATTCTTGAGAAAAGGGCAACATATGTCACAAAAACTAAGCAGATTTATAACGTATTCGCGTATTACATCAAGCTTTGGGAACCTTTAAATATTCAGAATAACCATACCCTCGTAGGAATTTGTGTTTACGCGAACTGAACACTTCATGTGCAGCATTGAAAATAAACTTCCAAATTCCTGTCTGGGGATTAATCATTTGAACTGATAATGTCCTGAATTTCAACATGAGATACACGCACGGCGTGAAACACAATATTAAAGCATCGCTGAGGAACCGTTTTGACATGATTATTTTCTGACTTTTAGTCAGAAAATCGAAACATGTACATCAAAATAAAGGCAGTTTTTGAGTTAATACATCTACAACTGAATGAATACACTTTGAAGCTGATTAAATCATTGTTATTGACGCGGTACCATATTTATTCGGACCGTCGTCGACATTTTACAGATTACTGATATCTTTAAAACAAAATTTATGAATACATTTTCTGCGGGGCCTAAATTTGATGGGACGCTGACGGGAAACACTGGCCCTAATAGTGTCAGATTTACACCCTTATGAACGTACCCATAGCCGCAAAGGCTACAGGTAATATTCAAGAAACCCGAAAATACAATTGTTACCTATTGTTGAGAACTGCATGGTTGCATTCCTTTCAATTTAAGCCTATCTTTATGAAATAAAACGTGATTAATCCAAACTTTCATATGCGAAACAGCTATACGGTATGAGTTATTAATTTCTGGCGAGGAAGCAGGCGGTTATTACGGGACACCGTATAATAATATATATATTTCGCGTATTGACGAATAATAATATTAACAGCTACCATACGAAGAAGCAACAGCACATTCGTACAAACAAGCTTAGAAGTGTTGCACTGGTAAACACGAATATCCATCCCTCCTGTGTCTGAGCTCGATTCGTTAGTATCGAACATGAAACAGTCGTTGTCATGAGTGACTCATGCCACATCATTCATGCTAGATTGGGACGGAGAGACATTATGCGTGTAAGGCAAGATGCGTCTGCCTCCTCCTCCTCCTCGTCGGATGATGCACAATGTAGTCGGGTCTTTTGCTGATGTGCATAATTCACTCATATGTCTTTCGGTTCTTATTGAGAACATGATTTGTTTAAATCAACATTGAAGAATTTTTACTGTGTAAGCAAATTGTACATCGCCACTGACGAGACAGTTTAACGTGTACAAGACTTAAATGCACTCTCAACTTAAGCAAATACATCTATTGCATATACTGGACGAAAAGAATAAGTAGAGAATGTAAATTATGTAATTCGTGGATATTCTGCCGTTGTTTTCTTCTCAAAGCTAAAATTCTACACAAACAGTAAAGTCAATCATTTATTTCTATCCAGAATCGTGGCAAACGATTTGGTAATTGTTTATTTTGTACACAAACATAAAACAAACTTCATCAATTTATTTACATAATTAAAAAAAGTTATTTTGATTTTCGTTTTTAATACTATTTTAAACATGCCATTTATCTACCATCAGGATGTATGAATTTTAAATGCCATGGGTAAAACGTTGGGTTCTTTTTTGTATTTGTAAACTGTCAGTAGCCACATTATCGGTGACATTCCAAACATAGAGGCCTACGTGCCATTACGGCATACAAGAGCCTTTGTCTAATCGAAAACAATGATGACGAAAGAATCAGGCTCGGCGATTCCCGCCAAAATGACTGGAGTGTTAGCAATAACGTATTCGTACTGAGTCACATGCCTACGTACATTATTACGTTTATAAGTGCCGACAGTTCAGTCTGCTTTATGGTTCGTGAATAATTCATTATGCAAGAAAGGATACTGGCATATTTATAAAGCATTACACATTATTAGTAAATGTTCTTTTCTAAAGAGATTTTGGAATAGGCGCTACTTAATTAGGCTTCATACTAGTCAAGGTATGTAAGAGGTTGTGCCTTATGGGTGCAATAAAAGATACTGGCATAATTACACATTATCAGTAAAATGTTCTTTTCTAAAGAAATTTTGGAATAGGCGCTACTTAATTAGGCTTCGATAAAATTCTCAGGTGTTGCAATCATTTTTGCCGACGGTGTATATTTTGTTATTATTTGGAATAAAAACCTGAATATCGGCGAATATCCTAATATAAAAAGGTCTCTAACAAAACAATTTATTGGGCGATGTTAGTATTCCCCGAGATCCAATGATCCTTGAAGTGCCCCAAATTCACTGTTAGTGGATATAATAAAAAAATAAATCCTTATGTTTCTTTTATAACTTTTATAAGCGTGAATGTATATCAGTGCACGTCGGCCAGGCCGGTGTCCAGATGGGCAATGCCTGCTGGGAGCTGTACTGCCTGGAGCACGGCATCCAGCCGGACGGTCAGATGCCCAGCGACAAGACGGCGGGGAGTACGGATGACTCGTTCAACACCTTCTTCAGCGAGACCAGCGCCGGAAAGCACGTTCCTAGAGCTGTGCTGATGGACCTGGAGCCAACCGTAGTCGGTAAGTCGCTGCTCGGTCAGCTGTCGTTTATAGTCGTATAATGGTTGGACATTATGAACATAATGCTGAGCATGGGGACAGAAGCGTAAGCGGCGCTTTAAATTTGGACCCTATAGTTTGAGCAAGTTTCAAGACTGATCAATAGAGACAACAATTTGGCTAATCTTATACGTTTTACTAAGAACGTTTGTACCGGGTTTTCCTTTCACCCCTCGTGTATACGGGTCAATGAGTTTTAGCAACACAATGAAAATTTCGCCGGGGATAATGGCAATGACGTAGTTTTTATTTCATTTTTAACAGATGAGGTTCGAAGGGGTATCTATCGCCAGCTCTTTCATCCCGAGCAGCTGATTACGGGTAAGGAGGATGCTGCCAACAACTACGCCAGAGGTCACTACACCGTGGGCAAAACCATTATCGATATTGTCATGGACAGAATCAGAAAACTTGTAAGTATTTTTGGTTTTGTTTTTAATATACCTTATACTAGACTATATTTTGAATGCATCTTGACTTAATGTGGTTTTTGTTTACTTTGTCATCAGGCGGACCAGTGCACCGGTCTTCAGGGTTTCCTCATCTTTCACAGCTTCGGTGGAGGCACTGGTTCTGGATTCGCTTCACTCCTCATGGAACGCCTCTCCGTCGATTATGGCAAGAAGTCCAAGCTGGAGTTTGCCATCTACCCAGCTCCCCAGGTGTCCACCGCCGTCGTGGAACCGTATAACTCCGTCTTGACCACCCACACCACCCTGGAGCACTCCGACTGCGCTTTCATGGTCGACAACGAGGCCATTTACGACATCTGCTGTCGCAACCTCGACATCGAGCGACCGACCTACACCAATCTTAACCGCCTGATTGGTCAGATTGTGTCCTCCATCACTGCCTCTCTTCGCTTTGATGGCGCCCTCAATGTCGACTTGACAGAGTTCCAGACCAACTTGGTGCCATACCCACGTATCCACTTCCCCCTGGTTACATATGCTCCTGTCATCTCTGCTGAGAAGGCCTACCACGAGCAGCTGAGCGTCTCAGAGATCACCAATGCCTGCTTCGAGCCAGACAACCAGATGGTGAAGTGCGATCCTCGCCATGGCAAGTACATGGCCTGCTGCATGCTCTACCGAGGTGATGTCGTACCTAAAGATGTCAACACGGCCATCGCGGCCATCAAGACGAAGCGATCGATCCAGTTCGTCGACTGGTGTCCAACTGGTTTCAAGGTTGGCATCAACTACCAGCCACCCACCGTAGTCCCCGGCGGTGATCTGGCCAAGGTGCAGCGTGCCGTCTGCATGCTGAGCAACACCACGGCCATCGCCGAGGCCTGGGGTCGTCTGGATCACAAGTTTGATCTGATGTACGCCAAGCGTGCCTTCGTCCACTGGTACGTGGGTGAGGGTATGGAGGAGGGTGAGTTCTCCGAAGCTCGTGAGGATCTGGCTGCCCTGGAGAAGGACTACGAGGAGGTTGGGGTCGACTCCGCCGCCCAAGGCGACGACGACGACGACGCAGCAGGCAATTTTTAATGTCTCAGCAAAGCTAAAAGCCAAATTAAATGTAGCCACGTATATCGTCATTAATATCAACCCATAATATCATGGAGATAATGGCGCGTTGGACATCTTCGACCGAGTAATTATTCATTGTAAAACGTCATTGTCGTATAAGCAAGTTTCAAGGCTGATTAATAACATGTTATTTTGCTGGGCAGGGATTCGTAATATTCTGGGCAGTGATTCGTGGACATACTTGTTGTTCGGAATTAAACATTATCTCGTTTAAATTATGATATCATTTCATTGTTAAACCATTATTGTATTCACCAATATAGATCTGGTATGTACAGTATACTAAGGAAAAACTACAAGTTATTTAGATTATTATTAGTTATTAATTTGTTTTGCTTTCAGGCTGCCCTCCGAAGTGTTCGTTTTAGTTTACCTACACCTTTTAACGTCACTCGCATATGACTCACTTGACTATTATGCTAGCGATTTGTCAGACGGTTTAGACTAAACTGAAACGGCCAGTGAGCAATCCTTGAACAGCTTTCGTGTAATCATTGCGAAATTGAGCGAGTACGCATTTTGTAGTGTCGGCTAATGTAAGAAAAACTACTGGACAAACTTGTCACTACTTCTATTGAATACTGTCCCTGTCGCCATGTTCAGTACTACACATCTTCAGGCCTCACAGTAGCTTTTAAATCACCGGGCTAAATCTTAGGATGTATACGTAAGTTTTATGATTCAAACGAACAAAGTATTACTTTTTTTACTGTAATTCCCAGCATTATTGGGTATAAAAATATATAGGCTTAATAATTTCACTAGGCCTATAGTGATATAGTAACGTTGCATTGTGTACTATTTGTGTGAGTGTGTGTGCGGAATCGATTGATGCTTTGTTGTCACCCCGTCAGTTTTATATTGTACAGTAATAGCCTCCGTTTGTATTTATTTTTTTAAGTAATCAGCCCGATATTGATTTGAATATACAAGTTACTTTATAAAAATGCACTGAAGGCCTACAGATGTTGTTTATTACTTTTGTCTCTCCGTTGCTGTCTAAACTTAAACTTGATTCTAACCATGATTCTAACGTATAGGTCCTGCGGCTGTCAGCTTCAGACTATCAATTCTCGTTGTAATTATTGTAATTCTCGTGGGATATCGTATTTCTAGGGCAGACGATTTGGGGATAATGATCCATCCATTCAACTTTTGACCAATCAGGATGTCTTAAAATTTCCCATAATGCTAAGCGGAAAAATATGATATCTGAACGCGTATTTCGTGCGTCAAAGGTACAAACTAATACAAAATTAACAAAGCAAGTTCCAAGGTAGGGCCATTTCTAGCGATTATAATTTTTGAGAATCTTCATATCTGTACCCAAATATTTCGCTTCACTCCGCTACGTGATAAAAGGCTCGTGAAAATGTTCCTTGACAAGAGTCACAAAAATAAAGGCGGATAATTTGGAGTCACGAGAGGGCAGCTACCACAGCCACTGCACAGAGCGCTAGTGGCCGACAGTGGCTGCCGGCAAAAACAAACCGCAAAGGCAACACAGTTATGATGAACGCACGTACTACATGTACAAAATTAAAACGCCGTGAAAAAAAAAATAGCAAAGAAGTAGCTCGTGTACACATGCACATCATGTTGTGACAGTCGTCGTTGAGTCGTCATGTCGAGTCCTTGGAAGCAAGTTTCTGGTCGTCGAATGCCTCCATTACCTGGGAATATTTCTCCATATGTATTTGGTCGAAAAGGGGCATCTGGCGAATGTGCAGATATCGGTAAAGAAAATTATTGTAAAATTAGGCTATATAGGCTAATCATATCATACCATACTGGCATAGCCATAGCTATAGGCTCCCTTTATTAATTAGTTTTAAATTTTGTAGGCTAGGCCTGCCCTATATATATTACGTAGGCCTAGTACTACTACTACTACTACTACTAGTACTACTACTAGGCCTACTACTACTGTACTAGTAGTAGTAGGCCTAGTAGTACTACTAGGCCTACTTACTACTGTAGTCTGTACTGAGACCGAGTTCTAACTGGGGTTTTTTTAAGTAATACTACTAGTCTATAGTACTAGGCCTAGCCTTACTAAGTTACTTAGCATTACCATTGTGCAATAACCTGGGACTAATTGCATAATACCTCACAACCACGTTCCTTGGTACCCTGAAAAAAATCCTGGTACCCTGAATTCACTTCACAGCGATATTAAGGTATTTTTTCCGTATACATTGAACACGGATTTGGGTGAATTGATATATTGGAATCGATAGCTTATTCAATTCGAA
>JAVCKS010008420.1:0-32307 GCA_032273685.1 Pteraster tesselatus
CAAACCCCATCCATAAAACTTCTTCAAACCCCATCCATAAAACTTCTTCAAACCCCATCCATAAAACTTCTTCAAACTCCATCCATAAAACTTTTTCAAACACCGTCCATAAAACATTTTCAAACCCCATCCATAAAACTTTTTCAAACCCCATCCATAAAACTTCTGCAAACCCCATCCATAAAACTTCTGCAAGCCCCATCCATAAAACTTCTTCAAATCCCATCCATAAAAACAACCAATTAGTGCGATTATCAATAATATGTATTTCTGATATTTATTCGTTTGTATTTTATAAGTCTTAGGGTGTTATTTCCTCTTCATATCGGAAGAGGATCTTAGAAAAATAAATATTTACAAAGATACATGTAGTTATACCATAGGGTCTTTGGTTATACTTTCCACGGGATTAGGCGAATTCGATTTTCCATTATACGGCAGGCCGCCCTCTGTTGGGGTGAAGTGAATACTTTGTTTTGTTAAAAACAATACAATACTGGAACATTTACGCAAATTTCCTGCATGGTTGATTTGGTTGGTTTTGTATGATTTACCTTTACGAACGAGTTTCAATTTGACACTGTGGAAAGCCAAGCACGAAAGCTCTCGCAAAGCGATGTTAGTCTGAACCTAGTACCTTAACTCGTTACGGATAACAAGGAATGCAAGAATGATTACGAAAAATCAAGAGCTACTTCCGGCCTACAAAAGTACAAGTTACAAGACGAAAAGGTGGGATTAATTA
Source organism: Pteraster tesselatus (assembly GCA_032273685.1). NCBI lineage: Eukaryota > Metazoa > Echinodermata > Asteroidea > Velatida > Pterasteridae > Pteraster > Pteraster tesselatus. The sequence goes on from JAVCKS010008420.1 coordinate 746, forward strand.
ATACTAGGAAGCAATGTCCGTTGTTCATAACATCCCCCCCCCCTCTTTAGTGTTGCTGAAGTACTGATTGCTAAACCGTTTTTAACGTAACGTGTTTGAAATATCCAACCACGTTCTGTGTTGAACATGCTGGCACTTATAAACGACAATATACCGCGTTCATACCATGTTGGAACAAACATGGCGGGCGTATAGTCGTACTAAAATTATTATTTCCCAACATGACAGGCCGACCGGAACATTTAAGTCATAACTTCGTCCACGGCCCTTAACCAGGACAAAATATTACATTATGTATTTGCTGTTGCGTTCGCCACACACTAGTACAAAGCTTTTGGCGAATATTTTAAATTGTTATTTTATTTATTTTATAAAACAAAGAAGTACGGGAGCGAGGGGTGTGTCTGGGCTTTGAGACGGAACGGAAAGTCATGTACCCACTGTCAATCTGTTCATTTGCATACGTCACACCTACAAAAAGTAACGAATATCGACCTGTTGATACCGCAGATCAATGAAAGAAGGGGGGGAAACACGTGAGAACTCTACACGCTATCAGAACAGCGCCCGGCCTTCGTGGCGTGGGCTAGCTGTGGGCGCGCCGCGCGCAGCGGCGTGTGGCAGGTACACGCAACGCGGCCAATATGCAGCGCCGTGCCGTATCCCATCGGCAAAATGAACAATACACGGTAATTACCCGTGGCGCCGATCACTTTGACCTCGACTAAGAGTTTTTAGACACTTTAATTACGATAACGGCTTTTATTCGAGTAGTGTGTAGGAGAGTAATTATTATTAGACAGATTCTGAACAAATAAACTTGAAGATGATGAGATTTTATTACCGCGTGGTGCATGTAGGCCCTATAGTAAGGTAAACTCGGCCCCCCGGTCGGCCTTTGGGAGCTTATGGAATTGATGGAAATAGCCTCTCAGATACACCTACACGCCAACTGACAAATGAGTAACTTATTCGACTTGGCTGATTGTTTAGGGAAATAGAATCATTATTGTACCGCGAAGGAACGGGAGAATAGGCAAAACATTTATTGCTTATTTCCTGTTAACGGGAGAATAGTATACATTTATTTTCTCTATACGCTTTGCAAGCGATATTCAGTTACAACATGGCAAGATATTTGTATTTCGGATTAGGTTAGGAGTTTAGGAAATGGAAATGACATGTTGTTATATAATTGTGTACAGTCTTAATATGAAAGTATCCATCTGAGTATAGACCTAGTAGATCGCACCCCTATTTCATTTGTGGTCCGCGAGTCACATTCGGCCCAGAAGCAACCCCCAGAGTGACTCGGGCGAGCTTAAATTAAAATAAGTTATTTTTTACAGTAATTTAAATAATTGAACATCGTTTTTTGCTGCTTTTACTACATTCATTTTTTGCTATTTTTGAACCCCCGTATAACTGATGTTTTCCTGGCATCTACTAACACAATGGAGACCATACAAAGCAGTGCATGATAATGTCTTTTTGCTAAGAGGGGGGTGGGGGTTGACCCAATGACAATGCGGATACTGTGTGGGTCTGGGCACATGATGGCGTTTTTCTACGCACATCACATTTTTCACTTGGCAGCCGAAGGAAAGGTCTAACCACCCCCCCCCGTAGATCCGCCACTGGGCTCTCTCTTTTCCGGCACCATCCTATTTACATATTAAGCACTGCCCACCACCCCCCCCCCCCCTCTGTAATGATGGGAGATTGGCTTTGTTTCAAACCAACTGTAATTATCAAGAATAATTGACTGTGGGCAAAGGCGTACTTTTGTCCCGTCCGGCACACGCCCAAAAAAAACCTTGGCCTTTAACGGTGTGTGCCGCCGATATCGCGGTGGGGGCCTGCGAATGACATGGACGTATATACGAGCGTTGACGCCGCCCGCGCGAACGCGCGGGCACCGACCGCGCTCAGTCCTCTAATAAAATATCAATAACGTGCGTGTCATTCTGTTTGTTTCGCCCATCGAAGTTTATTGCCACGAACACGCTGTTCCGCCCGCATCGCCGTTTATATCGACGTTCTTATTAGGCCGATGCTATAGCTTCGCGTTATTACCAATTGCCGGCCGCGCACTCGGTGGATATTGTGTGGGTTTGTGTGTGTCCTCTGGTTGAAAGTTGCATAAGTTAAAACGCAAACCGAACGCCGAGCGATTTTACTGGGCGGCCTTAACAATGTGACGATGGAGGTGGTGAATTGAGTGTTCGCTGAATGTGATGTAGAATAATATATTTGTTTATAATCCATTGATTATTATAGATAGACGCATGCACTCGATGTTAAAATAATATTTGCTTGAAGAACATCGTTCGCGGATCGCAACGCCACATCATAACAGAAATGTTTGAGAGTTTGTCATTGCTAACCAAATACACTTATCGGACGCGTACACGAATCTGGCAGCCGATACAGCAGTTGTTGCAACAGGATTAAAACGTGAAATTGTATTGGTCAGAACTGGTCACGTGACATCACGTGACATCACATGACCTGTATTTGTGTACTCCAAAAAATGATGCACTCATCAGGGTAATACTAATTACCTTGATGGTCTTCAAATTCGTACCTGCGTTTTCGCTGGTACTACGTGGATCGGCGCGTCACTGTTTTTACTGTATGTAGCGCACCGTCGGGGATAGTTCAAATGAAAGTTGTTATAATTTTGATTGCGCTCCATTGCTGCGTGCTTTTGGAGCCTCTTCCAGTAACTGATAGTCATGCCCCTCCGCCTAGTGTACCAAACACCACGCACCAATCAGAACCGGCACCACAATCATTGTATAATGTCACTCTGCTTCCAAAGAATCTATCTCGCAACTTTCCGTAAACATACCAGAAAGTCAATTAAAAGAACGCCGACAAAAAACCGTCGACAATGTCTATTTCTAAATTTTCTTTATGGTTTCCCGCGACAACAACATAAGCCTTTAACGCCTTTTAAATGTCGTCTGCAGTGCTCCATTAGTCATTTAATGAATAAATGTTTCCGTTCATTTCTCGTTAAACTAACAATTCTTACGGGTTATTTACCTGCGTTGATTTGCGATTTAGATTCCAGCCAAGTCATTTGCAATTTAATGAATAAAGTACCAAAAATCAATACTGTCCATCGTAATAAATCTGGTTTTACAATGGATTTTCTAAACGATAAATACATATATGTGAGTGTGCGCCGCACCTAATGACAGTTATAACAAACTATTGTAATCGTATAATTATAACAAGGATTCCATCTCTAGTTTATAAAATGCAGTTTAAATGTTAATGTTGCTCCGTGAGTCTGCGATCCATGTAATCTCCTACAAAGGATGGTAACAACAAACTAAATCAGATAGATTTTTTAGAGGAACATTGTCATCAGAGAGAAACATTGCGTGTATGGCATGCCAATAATATGTAGGATATTTTTATTAAGAACATCCTATAGGCCTAGTTTTATACATTATTTTCCCAAACCATGGACGACGCCATATTGTTTTTAATTGCGATAGTCAGCATAATTACTAGTACATTTTTTGCAATAAGTGAAAAACATCGTTATTTGATGCTGTGATACAAGTAATGTTCCTCTCTGATAATTGGCCGAGTATTTCTTTCAAACTCCAAAGAATAAGATTGTTTTCAACGATGAGTTGATATATACAGTAGCACTAATAGAATATGTAATGCAAATATCCCGCCTCTCCAAAACAGAAGGAAAGAAACCAACAATATTTATACTACGCACTGAGCTTGGATGATGTGTATAGGCTGTTATTAACATCGTAATTTCCCGTGGCATTATACCATGAATATAGAGAGAATTTATTTTAGTCTCCTGACGATAGAACACTCTGGTTAAAATGTCGAGAAACCCGTGTATTGTGTTCTGAAAGCACTATATCTTTATCTATTCATTCACACAAGTAATTTACCTGGATTTAAGAATACAAAAAAGTCAATTAATAAAAAAAAGGGTTTTTACCAGTTACAATATATGATCCGCTGTGCGTTATGTGTCCGGTGTAGAAGCAATTTCGTCATATAACATCTTATCTATATTTCCCCCAGTACAATTCTTATCTGTACTTTCCTTGCGTCGTTTACAGTTTTTTCCCCATTCAAATATACACTAACTCTGTCGCATCAACTGGTTTGTAAGTACTTTCTTATGAATGCAATTTCATGGTTTTCCATGTTGATATGAAATAAATATGCGTTCGTAAAGTGCGACAAGGCTTGCAAGACTCGCGGTACATGAGGTATGTATCGCTGGGTTCCGCCATATCATTGAACACATGAAACATAAAACAATTATGCATGCACCCCAAAAAAAACAAAAACAAAACATGCCCCCCCCCCAAAAAAAAAATGAAATTAAAAATTAAATGTTCTTCCATATTCTTCAACTCCGAAAACCCTTCTGATATGTTCGTGTCATAAGGAGCGCACACGCCATATTGTGCCCTAACTATACAGTATACAGACTTGCCTCGTGGAGGGGGTGGGGGCAACATTTGGAAATAAGAACGACCTTAATTATTGTCTCATTTTTCACAATTTCTCGATAATAATTGTCCTCATTTGTTCGTTTATTTCGATATATAATAAACAACAGCCATTTCTGTCAAGTAGCAATTAACGTGCACAGGCAATAAGCGCTGGCGGGCGACAGATACAATTTATATCAGTGTTGCCAGCGAATGGGCGCGTGTAGTGTTATTAGTGGGGCCTCGCGTCAAGCCTCGGTTCCTCGTTGCCGGTACAGACTACCTAATTAATGGACAATAAGAACAAAATTGTCCCCTCAATTTGACGGTTATGAAACTGTGACCGTCTTGTAATATTGTTCGCGTTTACCGTTTAATTAGGCTGTGATATGTTTTATTGATTTTTTGTATTTGTTTATTCTGTTTTACTTGGTTTTCTTTGTTTATTTCCTTGTTTGCTTTTTTTGCTTTTTGTATGCCCGTCTGCCTAATAGTTTGATTGCTTGCTTATATACTAGCTTGCTTGCTTGCTTGCTTGCTTGTTGGTTTGCATACTAGCTTGCCCGCCTGATTGCCTGGTTGCCTGCATGTGTTTGATGAGAAATCGAACATTGCAACAGAACCTCCCCAAACAGACCTACTTCTTTAAGTTTCCACACTTGATAACCCAATTAACTTATCATCATTTTGGGGTTACATGTATGACAATATCGACACGACGCCAAGTTTCAAGAGAGTGCTAAGTGGGAGGGAAAACTCGTAACGAAACAAAGCCGTAGAACCGATGTAACTTGGTGCCCTTCCCCGGACCCTCGTCGCCGCTATATGCATTCAATACAGCTGCGGAGTGATATTATGTCACCGACGCGCCTTCCGATCGAAATGATCCGAGTTAGCGGTTAGACGACCCAGATTTGAGCGTCGGATTGGTCGATGTGGACACCAATAATAGGCAAATATAGAAGGAACTCTCTCGTTGGTGGATTGTGTGCGGTAGTGCGCGGTGTGCTGCTTCTATTTTGTTTTGAATAATAAGTGGCGGATCTGTAGTCTCTTATTGCAAAGGGATAGCAGTAACGTGACTTTTTTTCCATGTGATTTCAGGCCATTCGCTGTAGGTTGAAACATACATGTAAATAGTAATCATTACAAGGCGTTGTCATGCAATCAATGGACGGTGAAAGGGGTGATCCGTTAGCATACGTATGGTACCGCAGCGCGACTGCAAACGTAACTTTTAACCAATCAATCGCAATCGATCGTTGCCATGTAATCAAACGAAAGAGGGCGTTGTCTTCTTTATGTTTGTTGCGTTTGTAAACGAAAGATGGCATTGAATTTTATGAAACGGAAGAGGGCGTTGCGTATTTTTCAAATTAGAGGACGTTATTGTTTTATATCATTCGAAAGAGTGCGCTATTGTTTTATCAAACGACAAAGGAGGGCGTGGCCGCGTGTAGGACGAATGTGTAGGTGTAGCACGAATTAAGAGGACGTTTTACGCCTTTTTGTCCCATGTTTGGGTTTCAAAACGCATGTTATTAAGCTACATTTACCGTGTACACATTCCCTCAGGAACGAAAGCGAACAATAATGCAATCATATGTTGTAAGGACCTATTCCCGGTAGTCAGTTGACAAATATATAAGTTCAGCAGTCATTCACCTCTTCAAATACTCGCTCAGTATGAGTACTCAGAATTGAATGTCTAGCGTCATAGACCCTATGAGCGGTGCGCCCATTTTGTTTCTCTGGGCGTAGATCACCTTTTATACTTGCCCCCATCATGGCAAAATAACTCCTTACCATACGGTCGCCATTCGATTGAATTGTAAGTCAGTGTCTTAATTCGCCTTGGGGTAGCTCTTACCGTCTTGTGATGGATATATATATTTGTTTGAACTGAAGTAGAATGATGCGATGAACAGCCATCCTCCGTGTGTGGGTGTTAAACATATACACACACAGTTGACGCACAACATTTGATGACAAGTCGTTAGCAATACGTGCTGCTACACGTCGTATAGGGCTTCCTTCCAAGGAGAAGGGGGGGGGGAACTCGCTTTTATTTATTTTTTAATAAATAACGCTTGGAATAATTTACATCACCAATTCGGCACGGGACGAATTAAAGACAAGCAATAATTACCCCGCTGACGACAATTTAAATTATTTTAGCCCTCAGCCCCCTTCGTCAACAAAGTGTGGAGCGGGAAATTACGCATGTCGCCCGCAGCCAAATGCTTGGCCGGTCCGGCCGGGCGGGGAGGAGACGTTGTCTTGGCTCGCGCTCGTTCGCTCGTTCGCTCAAGTAATTACACCGTGAATATATATATATAAAGTCATCCCGGACACGCGGGTTCGAATGTAAACGCCGTGCCGTATACCGGAGTGAGTTTCTCTCCGTTTTTTGTAACTGTTGAAAACAATCTGTTGACAGCAGGAAGTGCCAATTGCACGAGGATCGTGTTTAATATCGAGAGTATTGAAAAGAAAGAAAAAAAGTGATGTAAAAAAAAAGAAGAGAAAAGCAAGCAAGTTACAGAACCCGGGCTTGTGCAAACTGATATAATAAGCAATGGGCACGGAGCTATACTCGTTCACGAAGTATAGTCAGTGACCGGCTCGCTCGCGTGAGGTTCAAGGGGCTATAGAGGTGGGGGAGCGTACACGGCACAGCGTATTATCTCTACATGTATACAATAATTGTACGTGTTCTGATTACGTGCCGTATTTTATTAATTCAATAGACTTCCGTACGCAAATGGGGGACAACCACGAACGCGCGCAGTCTATACAACTTCGCGCGCGCTCCGGAAACGTCGCCATGTTGACGTTTTCTCGGCCTAACTGGTGGGATCATTTCGTGGTTGTTTCTCTCGATATAGACCAGTTATAATTGAACTGCCAATCAGTGTATTATTCAGTATATTGATATTAATTGATGGACCGCTCGGGTTATTAAAAACCAATAAACGGCAGTCTCAGTGAAGTTACCGTTCAGTTGTTTTGGGTTGACTTGGACAGTTGAACCACAGAGCCACCGCTATACGATACAAGGTGCCTTGATTATATTTATAATAATATGTATACAATTCTGATTAATTTGTTCGACTCCAGAACACAGATGGTGCATATATATATGAGTCTTGTTAGATGGTTGGAGACAAACGGTGACTTTTTGTCTGATTAAATCGTACCGATCCAGTTGATATCTACGACAGAGAGAAGAGACTCCTTTTAATAGCGAGCACATTATAGAGCGGTGCTTTCTCATGATTACGACACTGTCGACCACCAAAATATTACAAGAATGGAACGCAAGATGGCCGATGTTCAAATCAGTCCTTAAGAATTGAATGTGAAACCACTAGGCTCGTACTGTATATAAGTTTGCAAAGAGTGTAGATTTAATTACTTCTTCTTCAGTTTAAGTTACCCTATAGCTGTGAGTCGTATTTCAGGGCTAGCAAAATCATGTTGTGAACAATACATCAACTCTTCCGGGAATTTATATTAATAATAAATTAAAATAAAATAAAATAAAATAAAAAAACCACATCCGCAACATCACACCACGCCATTAGATCAGTAATTGTTTTTCAAACCATTAATATTTCAAGTGTAAAAAACCCCTGCGTCGATCGGCCTGTATCACACCTTACGAGCGGCCTCGAAATCATCTCGCAGTCAGTCGGCTTCGGTTTTTATTAATTTCGGCATTAAACAAAAATCTACATTGCAAATCAGTGGTGTCTGCCCTGACGAAAGGGGGTAGATCCCTCGAGATCATGGTGTTAATTATTGATGGTCCGGTTTTAGAGTCTCGGACCCCTGGAGAGGGGTAACGAACGATTACAACATAGGCCTGGCGTACACTTATTATGGAATCGCAGCCATTCTGTGTGTAAGGTTATTTTGGTTCATATAAGTACAGCAGGCGTAGGGACGAAGCCTTTCCCCACAAGATGGCCGATGTTTGCTGGTATCTATCCCGGAATCACATGCTTTTAAAATGAGTTTTAGGCTTAATCCTGACTTGACATTTCAAATAGAATATATTTTTGTCGTGCCTACTTGACTTGTGGAAGCCAGAATATCTAACTGGTGTTTTTCATTCACGATTGGGTGAAGTTTCAACTCAGGAAATGCAGATCTGAAACAACGAGGTATATCAGGGCTACGTATAAGACAATGGGTCAGGGAGATGTGTCGAAGATCCTGTAGAGAAATGTACCACAAGGTGTCCCTACGTCGACCTGGACGTCTCAGACTTACAGTAGGAACTAGGGAATAACGGCCAGCTGAGCCAGTTGGCACGTAATGGCCGTATCAATTCAGCTATACGATTCGTGCTAATTTGCAGTAACTAAGCCTAATTTGCAGTAACGAGGAGATATATAGATACATGCGTTATGGTTAAGCTATAATTATAATTATCCAGTTCCAATTCTAATTCATATGCAAGGTTTGAAGTCGTAGAGACGCCATGTGAGTGATTTTAATTATTCAATTTGTTAATGAACAATGGTTCGTTTAAAGGTACTAACTAAACATCCCAAAAATGTCAGTATCAATCTGAAAGGTTATAAAGTTGAAATAATTCCTGCTGTAAATGCAATCATCTTCTAGATACTGTAGTAACGATTGAAAAGAACTCGGTAGGCCTGTGTACTTCCACCACAAAATAACTGGGCAAACATAACCTTTATTCACGAAAGCGCGATAAACGATTTAGACATTTTTAAAGGTGAATTTTACGATGTTTTTTTAACTAGATGATTGCATTCTTCAACAAAACCACATCACAGAATCCTTTCAAAGCACTTAATCTCGCCAGCCAGAAAAATATCGTAAGTAAACCCGGAAAGCAGGTAATTTTTACAATTTTTCAAAGGGCAACCAGAGCAGATTGTCTTGCACAGTTTGGGGGGAATTCTCATAATCTGTGCCTGCGTCGCGTGGATGGAACTTATAATTGTCACACGCGCGGCACTTATCCTCTGTCAGATTCGGTGAATAGCTGACAATAATTATACAAAAAACGTAATTTCTACTGACTCCAAGAATTACAACATGCATGTATGAGACTTAATTACCAAAATTTGCGACTTAAATCTCATATTGTTGAGATATGTCACATTTCACAGACACATACGGATGCTATCACGCCGGCTATAATGCAAACCCTTGCGGGATAACCCCTATCACAACAAGACAAAACACGAGCCGACACCGGGATAATTCCACGGCGTACTTCACGTATAATAACAGCACCGTGTCTACGAAACGGGAGACGGGGCCACTTTCCCACGGGAACGCGGCGAGCGAGAGGGTACACCAGTGCCTTCTCCGTGTATATACATTATACATGTACTTTATGCTGTGGATATACTGTTTACGATAAATCAAAGCATTAAATGAAATTCTGTATTAGTCCGTAGCTGCAATCTATTTACTCTATACAGTCAATCACCAGCGGGAATTAACATTATCATGATTGGGCACAGTTTAGTTTGGCCCATCATCACACTTTATTTACCGCATAAAATACGATAGCGACACTAAAATGGCGTGAATGATACAGTCAATGTCTAAATACTACACTGGTTAATAGGCATTGCTAGTAAGATATATTTGGCGTGAATTTTAAATTTCAGAACATTAAATATAATCCCCATATTAAATGTAAAGGTATATGATACTTGTGTGGAGATGTATAGCATTTAGCCGTTCCACCAACATAATTATTGCCAATATATACTGTACAATATTATACCCGGTGTGCGTGTAAGACTATAGTTTCCGGCGGTTCCAACTATTGATGACGCGCATGCAGCGTTCCTACGGTGTGGGTTCCTACGGGTGATTCCTACGGTGTGGGTTCCTACGGGTGATTCCTACGGTGTGGGTTCCTACGGGTGATTCCTACGGTGCATGTGTGTTCCTACGGGTGATTCCTACGGTGTGGGTTCCTACGGGTGATTCCTACGGTGCATGTGTGTTCCTACGGGTGGTTCCTACGGTGTTGGTTCCTACGGGTGATTCCTACGGTGTGGGTTCCTACGGGTGATTCCTACGTTGTGGGTTCCTACGGGTGATTCCTACGGTGTGGGTTCCTACGGGTGATTCCTACGGTGTGGGTTCCTACGGATGATTCCTCCGGAGTGGAGTGATATATTATCCGGGCAGGAGATTATACCCTAGGAGATACTGGGTTTGGGCTCAGGATCTTGCTCGGGCAATATCTCCTGTTAGGACACTATCAGTGTCACTGGCTGGACCATGATCTCCTTGCACCGGCATTACCGAAATTAGCACTGGCGGTAAGGATAATGTTAGTACATAGTACTTCACTGACATAATCTGTTGTGGATATAGGGCTATCGATATCCAGAAGTCTAAAACATAACAATTACAGAGAATAAACCTTAGTTTGTCACCGCAAATTTGCATCTAACAAAGCGAAGATTACCGTTAATCTAAGCACCCCCACTTTTGAGTGGGACACAAGGATCAATTTGTGGCCGTGATCAGGCCCGGTCAGCGATGCAAATCCCTCGAGTTTTAATAATGCCATTCTGGTATTAATAATTCCATTAGCGCCGTCGGGATATAAACCCGTAATTACAATATTGATTAAATATTAATATTCCGCGCGGCATCGGTGGCTCAAGCGGATTACCGAAAGTCTCTGTACGCCCTCTCTTGACCGTCCAACCTCCGGTCTTTAGATCTCTTAAATCAATAATGCTTTGGCAGATATTTTTGCATAATTTCTGTTTTAAATGGTAAATAAATTCGTCCGTTTGGGTGGCTATAAATCCGCTGTTCGGTGTTCTTGTTGTATACAACGATATAGTCTACGATTGGTCATCGATATAGCCACAATTTGGTAACGACCAATATTATACATTCTGTAGTCAAATAATTAAACTCGTAACAAAAGCTAATTACTATCAGAATGGGGTTAAAACAATCTTTGAAAATTTACACAGGAAAGAAATGAACAGTTGTAATATCTGTTGAATTTTATTTGGTTTAGAATCAATTAGGTAAGGCACAGGGTATTCAACTCAAAATAACCGTCCACGACAGATCGTTTTAATTTCTCTAATCTGACAAAATGACCTAGCCTGAAATATTTTCATATCGTAAGCCTGGCGAAATATTATACGTAAACCTTCCCCCACATCGCCTCCGTATCCGAAAAAGGTGATGGGTGCATGAATAAAAAGCCAGCCCGTGCTGGCGCGGTGATTTACGGCGCTCAAAGTGGCAAGAGCACGCTAAGATTACGGTATTTATAGGGGTAATGGGTTCGACAATCGCGAGGTTTGATGAATTTAACTCCCTGTGGCCGCCGACAAGATACTTGATAATTATAGTGTGAGCTCCCCCGGGATCTAGTGAGTCACGTCGATGGTGGATGGCGCAGCGCGGATAGAGTTGCACAAGTCTGTTGCTTAGTGGTGTGACGCTTCCTCATTATGTTATCGAGTGCGTTAACAGTTTTCGTTTTCATAATGTTGCCGATCTTGTGCACGGTTTCTTCACAAATGTTGCTCTTGACAACCCCAAAGTTAGTTCATTATAAAACGACCCATTGTATGTACAGGGCCAAAGCGTGTATTCTGCTACACAATTGTGTTTTTAGTTGCTATTTTCCCCCACCTAAACTTTCCCGACACCACTAGTATTTTTTTAACGGTCGCGCAACTTTACGGTACGCATTGTGTGCGCTTGGAGGTCGATCGCGGTAACATTTATGTCAAAAAAGAGGATGTAGAAAAACAGTTTTCACTCGATGGTGGAAACTCGACGTACGGAACGTATCCACTGCACCATGCAATAGCTCAAAAGTGACTGTGAAAAAACATCCAACTTGTAATTCGCTGTTTACTTTTTTCCAAAAAGTTTATCCGACCAATTATTGTGCATCCCGCGCGCCCCTTGTACGTACACGCTGTTGTCACCATTCCAAAACTGCCCGCTATGATAAACGAACAGCGCCACCAGCGGTAACTTCGTACACAATGCCGCTAACATGCCAGTCGTAGTTATTATAAGCATATCGTGGAGTGCGAGACGGTACGAGTGCGTTACATAGCGAACTTAATATATTAAAGGGGTTCGTATTAGCACCCAAACTGATCGCATCTACATGGTATTGGGAAACGAGCCTTATTCCGACCATTGGCAAGATAAAGAAACTGCCAGAAAATAGTTAAACCAAACAAAATATATCCATGATTTTCTAGAGTCGGTCGCGTTACGCCAATACGAAAGTTTTTTTGTTTGGCCTCATGTACTCATGGAGTGTGGTTGTCCGGAGCGTACCATCGGACGCAAGCGGGCGCTGTACCGAACTGTGACTGAACCGACTCGACGAACTGCTCAAGCGTAATCATAATTGCTTCAGATTGTGACCGACAAATAATCACCTTTAAAAGCCAGTTTCCAGGCTAGCCCTCTTGATCTATAGACTGCCTCTGGGTTCACGGTCCTAGGGCTAGACCGATGTCCCATGTAATGTGACTGTATATAAATTTAGGGGAAAGTGACTGTCCGTGCTACGGTGTCTTGTTTGCCTATCTGCATGGTAATTTCTAGTCATGTTCATGTGATGTCTCAGAGCTGATCGCGAGGCAGATATTCTGATTTGTATCTAGAGGGGCATCGGTGATTGGCGGATGGGGGGGGGGGGGATATTTGCCTAACCACAACGAGGTGACCAAGTCGCCGGTGCCCCAGCATTTGTCCTCGGACTCTGGCATCCCCCCCCCCTACCCCCGAGGCTGGGTAATCAGCACGGTGCGTGCCCGGCAATAAGTACATCTTGTTGTACGTGTACGGAACGATTGAAATTACCGCTACTTATTGGGAATTGGTTTACATGTAGCAAATTGGCCCCTTGGAGCATTTTGGTACTTTAAAGATGCACCGTCTTCGTAGTGACTAACTAGTGCGCCCTCGTTCGATCATTCGGCGTTGATTCGAATCTCGAATTGTCTGTTTGCGTGACCACCAAGGTGAAAACCGCAATTTCTCTTCCGTCCTCCTCCCCTCCTCCGCCCATCCTCCTTCCGTCCTCCTCCCCTGCTCCTATACCCTGCTCCTATACCCTGCTCCTATACCCTGCTCCTATACCCTGCTCCTATACCCTGCATCTATACCCGGCTCCTATACCCGGCTCCTATACCCGGCTCCTATACCCGGCTCCTATACCCGGCTCCTATACCCGGCTCCTATACCCTGCTCCTATACCCTGCTCCTATACCCTGCTCCTATACCCTGCTCCTATACCCTGCTCCTATACCCGGCTCCCATACCCTGCTCCCATACCCTGCTCCCATACCCGGCTCCCATACCCGGCTCCCATACCCGGCTCCCATACCCGGCTCCTATACCCGGCTCCTATACCCGGCTCCTATATTTATTGCGAACATATGTAGCTTTGTAACTGTTTACGTTTGGGGGGAAAATTGCAGTCGTCATTACCGGCGCAATGCCCTGGCTTGTTCATATCTCGACCCAGCATCAATACGGTCTTGACACGAGTACAGCCAGTTAGGAGAAATCTTACTTTGTCTACAATTTACTTTCAACATTTAAGCGTTATAAAACGCGTAACATGTTTTTTTAGGTGTCGTGTATTCCGCAATATTAACAAAAACTTGTCTGAACTCAAGCATTTCTTCATGGTTTGAAAAAAAAACAAAAAAACAGTAGCCATCATTATACAAAAACCTAAAAAGAATCACACGTCATAATAGTTTAAATTGCATTTATTTATAGGATTTTGAACCCAAAATGATGGGTAAATTATAGTCCTGCTTAAAGGGAAAAATAGTTGGATAATTTAAATGTGGGGCTATAGATGGCAGTCACGTATAATAACGACACACTCGGATTTCTTTATAGCTCCACGAATCAACGAACATAAATTTTCAAAAAATTGATTTTCCCAACACATGCATGTCCCGCCGGCTCCTCCCTCGCAAATCCGGCTTCAAATTGATCATTCACTAAAAGATTCACTAAATCACTTGTCCGTGAACTTGACGAGGGCAGAAGGGGGGGGGGGGCACGCGAGACGGGGGGGGGGGTTGTTTCCGAACCGACATCTCGGTATGATCTCGAGCGCAAAGCGGTACGCTACGTAAACACGACCAGAGCGAGAGCGAGCATGCCGGTCCGAACACCCCGGCGTTTCTTCCCCAAGAGTTAGTCCCTTTGTTCACCCGTGAAATCACCGAGGTTTCTTATAGTTGGTCAGGCGTCAATGACAGAATTCCGCAGCGGAGGAACGGGGTGGGACACCGACGTATATACATCAGTCCCGCTTACAAGTCTGGAAAGTGATCGGCCGTCAATACGGTTTGTGGGAAATCGATAAACAAGGCGGGTACATGTCCGTTATCTATCTCTCTCTCTCTCTCTCCCCCGACTCATCCTCACCACTGATGTAGGGCGTACGCCAGGTTGCTCTACAGAGAAGGAGTCTAATCCTATGTTGTTTAAACCCGTAGCGACATTCACCTCATCCTAATGTGGGATTTCCAAGCTTGTATAACTAGTTGTTCTGTGGGGAGTGTTTAGCAGGCCAGAACTATAATCCACGTTAATTGGTCATTCCCGTTCACCGCCAGTTTAGTTTTCGCCAAGCGATCGTTTCTCAGTTCGTTCGAGCGATCCTTACTACAGATTATTAAAATAGCATGCATGCGCTGGCTGTGTAGTTGGATAAGCCTTAACTAATTTAGAAATCAAGGCGTACATCGCTATATATTGCCCCATTTTAAGTGCGTTTAAGTTTAGTTACTAAAATGTTGAAACGTCTTTGAAATGTCGTTGGAACATTGTCGGAACGTCGTCGGAACGTCGTCGAAACGTCGTCGGAACGTCGTTGGCCAATAAAGCGTAAACAATAAAACCGTCCCATTTCTTTATTTAGAGCGATCGAGTCCTGCCAAACCGTATATATATATACCAGACCACTCAACACGCGTGCAAATTGCTACAATAATAATTTATCCAACTACATAACACCTCGTTTCAATCGCCGAAACGGGAACCCAATTTACGTATCATCACGAACACATAACACCCAAGCTCGCTGTTTCTGAATTTCTAGCTTGTTTACACAAAACTCATTAATTTTCGACTTTAAAAAAAATGGCGTCATTAATTTTGCTCCATCCTCTGGGCCGATGGTGTAAACTTCTGCAAACTATATACTATATTCCTGCCGTTTTTCCTCGATTTGTCTTGCTCCGGTTGTCCGTGATATCAATGCGATGATTGTTTCCCGATGGAACGGCCCGGCCCCCCTGCCTATCCATGTTTTTCTTGGCGTATCTTGTCCGATCACGCACCGTTTGAACTTGTTGACACCGAAAACGTCGTTCATTTCCTTCGCCGTTTTCCCCCTCGCCATCCTGTTGGGGGATATTGATTGCTCAATGGTTTTTTTTTCTTTCTGTGGACGCTCCAAAGTTACTCTGCTGATAAACCAAACATTTCGATGAAAGTTCTGCCTTTCTTCGCACACATAAAAAGAAACCATATTTCACACCGTTGAAATAATTAAAATGGATATTTCAATATGTTAGAAGTAACGTATGTATACAGAAGAAACCTACACGAGGAAGAGCCTCGATCGCGTGCAGGAACGTTCTTGACTTATCGTTCTTGGCTTAGAATACCCTAATTAGTTGGTTCGTTCGTTGGTTCGTTCGTTTACCTGGTAACTCAAACGGGCGACATCGTTTAAAAATGTTCTATTGAAGCGTCTATAGTTTCACTAGCAAGTCATTTGGGGTTTTACAAAAATAAGCAAACGTCTTCTACTCTTCTGTTGACCAAAAACGCTACGTTGGGGTCACTGCATGCCGGGTCATACAAACGTGAATTTCAAGGCTGATATCCACGCATTATGACCGAATGGGGGCGCCCTATTGAGCCCGACGATACCGTATCTCTTTAAGTCCCGAAAATTATGCAAAATGATGTTTTAAAGTTGAGATATGGTAAATAGAGCGCGCGGTTTGGAATAAGTCCTCTGCGTGCTCGATTCGTTCTCTCCATGTCGCCGTATTTGGGTATAAATTTCCCCACGGGGTTGAAACTATACGGCCGCGCCGTCCGCCATGTTGGCTTGTTATTGATGCTTCCTCAATCGTCATTTCTATTTCTCATCTTACCCCCCTTCCTCTCGGATGATGGAATGGAATTGTGGGTGGTCGGCGGGGCTGGGATGCTGTAGAGAAAAAGACAATCCTTCACTGTCTTGGTGCGCTAGTTTAAAGAGAACAATCTGAGTGGAATCTAGAGTGGAAATTCAATGTGAAAGCTCTGTCATCGAAGTATACATTGTAAAGCTAAATACTCGGTACGTACGTGTCCATATGAAAAGTGCAGTGCACAATCGCGATCATTGCACGTCACGTAATTTTATTCTTATCAATCAAGAATGTTCCCAGGCAGGCCGTCCTTAGGACCCGTTGTCGGATCAGAATAAACCTAAGAGTTTTACGAGCTTATTACGGTATATACACACTACGAAATAAAGGTTCAAATCTACGCCTATGGAATGATACAATCGCAGCAGCCCTAGGGGTGCAAATTTACCACACGAACATGGCGGGAAAATCCTCCACATTTCCAAACCAATTAAATGCTAAAAATGGTATTTATGTCAGTCACTAAAACGACGGGGTCTTATTTCTCCCTGTAAACATTCAACAGCTTTGTCTTTATAGGCCATTCCAAAATTATCTTTAGTTTCTCATCGAAATGTGCGGACATCCAGACCGACCCCTTTTTGTAATTTTGCATTTTTTCCCTCTCTTCTATTCGGCATTAAATTGTCCAATTTCGTAATCATGCGTTTTCGCCTTCCAACGGCATATTGCAGATGTACCGGTATATACCGTATACATTACAGAACTTCCCGTTTCACAAGGCAGGCAGCTATTTATAACCGGTAACAATCGTCTGGTATTTTAATTTCCGATTTTGTTAATAATAATTTTACAAACCATAACGGTTATCGTTTTTTTAAATCATTGTGCATTCTGCACCCGATGTGTTAGAGAAGGCCGTAATTGTACGCAGTGACTGATCGGTACCCGACGGTGCGTTTCTATACAAGTAAATAGCAATTTAATGACCGCTCTTCGTGCGACTGCTACGCAAACAATGTAGTCTCGGTCGGTGTTATACCGACGTGTGATTCGACGGACGACACCGAGTATACCGGGGAACAAACCGCCCGGTAGGTACCCCGCCGAACACCCCCTAACCAACACCGCCTGATGACCAGCGGTTTAATCCCACACCAACAATGATTAGCATCGGCGATGCCTCTATAATTATTATAATACGATTTTTTTGAGAAAAGTATAACCATCGAGCACGATTGTTAGTCACAGTTTAGATTACTATTTTAATCAGTAATCTTTTCTCCCATTATGGTATTCCCAAAACGTGTTAGGTTGACAAAACTGAAATCAATCATATGTTTATAGTCGTATACATGTATAAGATGGGAAAGTGTTGTGTCGCGAGAATTGGTGGATCTCATGACTTTGATTAAGGGGGGGAAAGATCCCTCATTGAAATAGTGCAGAGGCCCTCGTCCAGTAATATCTCGTCCACCAGACTCCCTGAGTGCGTTGTGTTAGTCTTCGAATAGCGGCTGCACGCTTGACTGGTGATAGATGTCAGGCCGCGGCGGTGAACCGACCCATTTCAGTCGTGGGACGGGGTATATACACAGACCGTATATATACCGCCTTCATCAATATACGAGTTATCTTAGGGTGTGAGGAAGGCAGAAAGACGAGACTGCACAAAACAAAAATGGGGAAAGAAGAGGGGCTCTCTCTCACACGCGCGCACACACACACAAAGAAAACATGTTATTAACAGCTCCCTTTCAATGATGCCGGGTATGATTTTAATTAATCAATCAATTTTTTAGGGCCCTACGGTGTTCGGACCCATCTGTCAGGAGACGGGAGCGCACATTCTTATCGCGATCATCAGCAACCCCAAAAGAAGAGGAGAATTAGATGTGTGTTTTATTGAGGATGATCTTGCTTGATGAGATGTCTCGCCGAGGAGAATAAGGATTACCCAAAGACAAATATTAGCTCGGCCGGCTGTGCTTGAGTAGTATGGGGGTTATGTTTGTATCATGAACACACACACACACACACACACACACACACACACACACACACACACACACACACACACACACACATACACACCATGTATGTGGCCGCTGCGATTTTACCACAAACGAAAGCTTTGTCGCGTTTACAGCGGCATGGTTGTATCAAAATAGTAACGAAGGCTTCGGCTTGGATTTAATGTCCAGCCTAAGATATAGTTGTAATGAGCTGTTTATGCAATCATTCTCCATTCCTGGAGTCGGCACGGTGATGGGAAATCCCGTGAAATCACGTGAGGATCACACAGGCGTGATTGTGTACTGATTTTAATACGATAATATCGCACCGATAATAATTACAGTGTTGATCATAAAGTATGTATATGGTTATAAGCTGACGATGCCACTAAGATTAGTTTGTTGAGCCTAATTATTTAAATGTGTCATCGGTGCGTGACAGTGTCTTGGAAGACCACAACCCAATTTATGACTGCAGAGCATCTTGATCAAAGCATTGAGGAATTCTATCGGTTCCAACGAGAACCAAAATGAATGGTGTGTCCCACAAACCTGACAACGACTAGAGCATACTGGTCAGAACATTAAGAAACTCTATAATGTTCCAACAAAAACCGAAAGCCTGACCAAATAATGTTTTATTACGGGCTGATCGAGCTGTCCCTTTGTTATTTCGGCGTAATTCTGCTTCAAATTTGTTTTTCAATCATTACTTGTTGGCTAACAATGTTAAGTGGATCACCCAAACAAAAAAAACAATTAGGCGAGCCGTTGGGGTTCGGGCTGGACTACAATTACTGCAACAATCCGAGACCCCGAGTCGTCTGCGAGACTGACTACTCGGGAGAGCTGCTCGCACCATTTATCACGAGGGTCACTTATTAATCTCACTTTCGTGACACGTTAATGAATGAGGGAAGGTACCTTAAAGCGTCACGTGCCAGTCTTTGACGACGTTAAATGATTGTCACTATATCATTTCTAGTATCATCATTATCGTGATTATCGCTACTATTATTATCATTATTCTATACTGTATGGGAGGTTAGGAAGAGATCCCTAACGTATAGACAATGGAGAGTTGATGGAAGGAGGCGGACAAACGATGTCTCCCTATTTTTTCACAAAATGGATTTTAAATGGTTTTAAAATTAATTTCTTAGTCTTAGTTTGGGTCTCAATGTTTTTTTTGCGTCTCAAGTGTATCCGTCGAGGAGGAGATTTGAAAAAGGGGATCTCATTTCTTGTAATGAAGTAAATAATTCCTTAATACGGTGTATTTTGGAAACTTTAGCTCGACTGAAGACGGACGGAACCCGACAAAGATGATAAATAGAACAGTAGCGGTTTTAGGAGTGGAAAGGCACACACCCAGAAGTTACGACGTCTTCTGGGGATGAAACACCCACTCCACGGGTCGTTCGCTGGATTCGAATCGGGGACAAAAGTAAGGAAAGCACCGGGCCGGATTGCCTTACTTGAAACAATCAGAGAGTTGCCTTTAAAAGTAATGTAAAATGCGTAATGTGTTCCCTCATGGACCTAGTCTGTTTTCGTGTAAAGGGTCAAAGGTTGTATTTCTAAATGCCCTTTCTTTTATATTAAGCTCACGTATATATGACATTACCCCCAGGTCATAGTTCATTTCCCCGAATTTAGAGCTAAATTCTCTAAAACGATTGTGGATCAATGTATGTTTAGATCAGTAAATTTAATCGGTTAATTTGTCGAAATTGCAGGAGCTATACGTAGACTTAAACGCTGCCCCGCCTGCGTTTTTAGTGAGTTAACCGCCACTGAATTCCCTTTGATAACTTGCTATAAATTGATCGCGGCGTATGATTTCCGCAACTTTAAATGTTTAATTTGTTTCAATTTCCGTGTAACCGAGACCCAAGACGGAGTCGACTTAACATTTATACAACAGCAAATCTGCCAGGTTTCTTGTCATTTTTCAACCCTAAAATATTTTCTTGACATTTTACTACAAGCAATCGATGGGGGGTTAAATATACCCCGAAACCTCGATAGATTTTTAGTGCGATGTCATAATCCTATTTAGGAGGGCTTGAAGGTAATATAAACACGCTATTATAAACATTTTCCATTCGCGGCGTGAATCAGGTTTATGTTTTTATGGGTTTATGGATCGTCGTGGTGTGCCAAGACGTCGACGGTTTAAACTGTTTCGAGCCATGAGGCGATTGAAGAGTGCATTCTTCGTCAGGGTCATCACGAGCAGATCGTCCCTGGTGGGTAGACCAACCCGTCGGGCGGACCTTTGACGGATAGCCGTGGTGATGTGGTACAGCTCTTGTGTCACGGAGTCTATCTATACCCGGTACCCCCGTGTGGCCGGCCGCGGCCGCCGAGCTGTATAGCCGGGGCTCGGCGTCGTTTTGAGTACAGTATATAAGAGTTCCAACTGGATGGGGTGTGTGTGTGTATAACTTCGTGGTTTGGGATTGGCGCGGCGCCTCGTTGCCCTCTTGCCGGTCACACACTGAAGGAATTAAAATTGTCATCTAGCCAAGCTTGTTTTTCACGTTGCCGTATCGGTTACAAACATTTATAACACCTTTACGCTTCGCATGTAAGGTAACACTTTTTAGTGCGACGCCCTTTTAAATCCGTCAACATAATGACACTTTGTTGTAACCATTTCATTAATAGAGGTCAGAATCTTTAAACCACGGTATATTTGATGCAAACAACAGACCGTTCCCACTCGGCCTATACCTGTGGAGACCACGTCGAATTGTGCCGGTCAAGCCTAGTCTTCATTTAAAAAAAAAAACATCTCAGCTCGGGCGACCCCTGTCATCTTGGAAAGAAACGGGGATGTAATTCGTTTTAACAAAATCATGCCTTCTCCCGCCTCCCCCGCTAACTTCACCGCAGAAATAATCAGACCTCCTTTTCAGGGTGTGTGGGCCCTCCACTTCTCTCAGCGACTATACGATCCAATATAAAGTACGAACCTCGGTCCTGGCTGTTTACGCAAAACCATCCAACTATTTATTGTTTTTGACGGTTTGAAACCACCGTGCTTCTTCGGGGCCCCTTTCTTCCCGGTTCGAGTTGCCTCTCCTTATAGCGAGAGTGTGGCGTTGCCGCCTTTCTTCACCCTACCCCCCCCCCCCCCCCCACAACCCCCAGCCGGCACCCTCCCCCAAACCCCTACACACAAACACAGTCCCTCGATATTTATTTACTCGAGGGCTCACCCTACACGAAGCCGCCGACTCTTTCCAATTTTCTTGTTTTCTTCAGCTAAGTGCTAAATAATATCATTTTCGTTCAATTAAGAGGGAATGGGGGGGATGCCGCGCACGCACGGACACGGGTGAACGGGCAGAGTTCGCGGCTAGTTGGCACGCTGGAGCCAGCGCGACAGAACAACCGCGGACTGGATAACTGCCACGTCCCGTCTCCTGCCGGCCGGGGGGCCGCCCCGGACCACAAATTGAAACCAATAAAATCGCTTGTTTTTCTTGGATATTCAATAATATTTGTAATATAAAAAAATGATTGTTTACATTAAATTTTTTAGATGATGTAGTTTGACATCAGTTGCCATGGCAACCGGTTCCAAACAAGATTGCGGCTCTTTTTTTCCTCGGCATGATGTCACGGTATACCATTTATTAAAAACCAATCCACGTCATTATATATTGTCATGGTTACAAACATATCACGTTGGAAGACATCATCACGCCAGTTGACAGCGCCCTCTACGGTAGTATCCCCAGACGCGCACACCACAACCTCACGAGAAACAA
The DNA here is from genome assembly GCA_032273685.1 of Pteraster tesselatus. Classification (NCBI taxonomy): domain Eukaryota; kingdom Metazoa; phylum Echinodermata; class Asteroidea; order Velatida; family Pterasteridae; genus Pteraster; species Pteraster tesselatus. The sequence goes on from JAVCKS010008420.1 coordinate 23,218, forward strand.
ACAAAACTCTGACCCAGGTACGGTCTAGCCGTCCGCCGTTTGATCTTGCTTGGTGTTTAGGACCACCGCGGCATCGTATCACGTACAATGTCGGTATATATTGCATGCATGCTGCCGCATACACAGTGGACTTGTTTGACCGGGTGTTACAGAATATTTTGAAGGCCTACTTTTGTTTGGGGAACTACTACTGTTTGGTATCAAGTGTCAACTTGCAATAGATATGCCGTCGAAAAGAGATGTACTTACATGGGACCACACTATGAGTGGAGCGAAATGGTCGTATAACGCCGTACACTGTGCCGAATTGCACCACAGACGAAAAACACCAGTTGTTCTCCAAACTACAGGAGCAGGCTTGCAAACGTTTCATTTAACAAGCTGATAAATTGTACCTAGGCCCTATTTGGTACCGACATAGGCCTATGTACATCTTTGTTTTGCTGTAAGGTCCTATATCTTCGTATGACAAATGCTTGTTTCGTAACCGATGTGGTTGGATCTTTCAGCTGTGCTTCGATAGAGGGCTTTACTTGGTAGAATCACGAATCTGACATTTTGTCATGTTGTGGGAATCTGTTGCATTGTCAGCTCAGCGGTGCAACACGACGGTGTTCTTGGCAGTTTATTTTTTCCGAAGCCTTTCCGATTATTTACCATTAATAATATATAATAAAAAAAGCTATAACGTGACTTTCCTCGACATTAAAGCATCGAATCACAGGACCTGATTTGACAGACCAGAACAATTAAACCGGCTATCTTCTCGATTGAACTCAAGAGCGACACTTGTTTGGCGAAGATTCTCAATGGAAATATCCGATTGAATTGAATTGGGTCCGAATGAGCGTATTGGCACTCCACACCAGAAAAAGAAAAAAAAAATCCCTCACCGCTGCATGTCCGATGGCTTCATATTCCCGCGCTTCACATTATCGTCAAATCAACACCCGACCAGAAAGATAATAAAAAAGAGTTGAAACATCATTTTCGACCGAAGAACAAGATTATCACCCAATAGACGTGTCAAGTAGCACGCCTTATATGCAATATAATTAAGTCTTGTGGCCAAGCACACACATATACGTGGTTACGGTCCTTTCATGAGAGTTTATCGCTAGAGATGTTGGTTGGGAACTGCGTTGATTTTTCTTTTTAAACAAAATATGATTAGCTCGTTACTTGGAGGTTCAAAGTTTTGGTTTATTTTTGGTACAACTATTAATAATTCTAGTCACTTTCTAACAAATGTAGTTATTGAAAACGAAACTGAACAACTAGTGGTTACCTTTTTTGGAAAAATGACTCAAATGATTTTGACCACGAAAAATGTAGAAAAGAATAGACAGCCGATAAAAATCAGTTATTATAAACGGCTTGATTATAAACGGTATATTATAAACATACCGTTTATTATAAACGGTATGTTTGGCGGTCCGCCGATCGGTCTAGGGAACTCGGTTAATCGTGCTTGGCAAGATTGCAGTTGAGACCGTCATCCTATGCCGCTCTATTATAGTGATCGTCAACGTTGTTCCGTATATCTTGTAAGCCGGTTGTTCGATAAACCATATTCAGACCGTACAAAATGCCTTCTCAGCAACTTCCAAAATAACCATCATTTTGTACACACTCGTGTAACAGCTCGTAAAAATCGCTTCCCTGATAAGAGTTAGAGTTCAAGAGACAAACGTTTCACAATGCAAAACTATTTTACAAAATAGAATGTACAAAAATAGTTGCAAGCAGGGGGAGGTAAGACGACATGTCCAGAAGTGTGTACTCAAAGACGAGTTTTGAAAGTTTTACAAGTTGTCTTAGTTTGTGGTTAAGTCTTTTGTATAGGGCGGGAGACGATAGCCGATTCTCTTTTCCTGCCTGGCCTAACTGCATGGAGAGAGAAAGAGAAAAAGAAAGAAGTAATAAAATCGTATCGGCAATTTAGTACGCGTTCCACACCGAATCAATGTCTGACGCACCACAGCGGAAGGCCACTTCAAAAAAAACCGCTCGTCCTCCGCGGGTTGTAAAAGAAGAAAATTTGATTTGCAAAGATTCTCCCCTCCTCCTGTCTGTCAGTATTATATATTTTTTAATAAACGCCCTTTAGATAAAAAATTGTTTCCAACGAACAGGTAATTCGAGCACGCGATTTGTCCGGATGCTACTCGCAACATCACTGATGCAATCTGTCGTATTTAGGGGGAAGGGGGGGGCGAGGCGGCGAGGGGGTGGGGGGGCGAGGCGGCGAGGGGGTGGGGGGCCGAGGCGGCGAGTACGCCGCCGGTCTTATCGGCAACAGAAAGAGGAAATCTTCGCACACATCGGAAAAATAAATATTGCCGAGAAAGATAGATACGGAGAGACAGGACGTTTTCTTAACCTGTGCTCATATACTTTTCTCTTACAAAAAAAGTTGATATCATTGCATGTAAAAGACTGTACACGGCGTGGTTCTAACCGTCTTGTGATGTCTTGTCTGGGGTTCTCTCTGATTCTCTGTTGTTTCTAGATGCTAGGATAACGGCAGTGTGTAAACGCGCCTGAGAGACGGGGCAGCTTCTAACACTGTTACAAAGATACATGGCGGACAGACGTGGCTAAGCTATAAACGTAGTTGTCTGTCGTAGCTGTTCAATGAACGACTAGAAGGATGTGAAATTATATACAGCGAATTTACGTGATTACGCAGTCAATTTTCCACAATGAGTAAACAGTAGTCACAAAACCACAGTCAGCCCTTGTGTATAACCCTTGAACATGTATTTTTCATTAAGTTTTTTAGTTTCGAAAATCATATACATGTACCTTACCAGCAACTACTTTCCAGGAATTGGAGAGTTATAAGAAATGAGTTGCATGAATATAGTCTGGTTCCTTGTTAACAAACGAAGGTGCTTCGTGCGACACCGTAATGATTAACGAGGGAACCAGACTGATTTCAACAAGGAGCCGTGTTATTTATACCCACGTGCTAAAATCCCCAGTCCCCCCCTTCTTCCATCCTGACTATAGATTCCGCTATCCATCACATAGAAGGGGTGAGCGTTGTCAATAATTGATTGGCGATGAACAGCGAGCTGAAATCTGATTGTATTATCGCACCTTCTAACAGAATGAGATATTGTGGTCATTAGGAGCTGCTTAGACAAGTCATGCGTGAATCTCGGCTATAAATTGCCGCAAGCCCAAAACAAAAGCCGATTTGGGGGAAAAAAGTGTTCTAGGCCTATACTAATATCACTCGGATTTTCTGTTTCCATGCATGTATACAGCGCGGTGAGATCGCGTGTATGCAAAACAGGCACCAGAGGGCGCTTTTAACCCCTTCTCCCACTCCCCTCCGGCCGGATGACCCGGGTTTGTGACATCATATTCTAGCTGGGGTTTTCGCTTTTTTCCCCTGATGATTGTTTTCCCTCCCACTGCCAAACTGAGTAAGTTCCCCATCTTCTTACCACGAGGTTTTCCCAGATGGTTTCCCAGCTTCTCCTGATGTTTTTCCTTCTACTCGTACTTCCCAAATTAGTAAGTTCTTCATCTTGTTGTTACTAAAGGTTTCGCCAGAGGTTTACCGTGACTTCATCACTATCTTTAAGCCGCTGTGGGTAGTCTAGGGTAGTCCCTCCCACGTCTAAGACTGTGCAAACTACATTCTTCCTGGATTTGTCCCTCGCCCAACTCCTAAAAACCGTATAAGACCCAACCAATTCCCCTCCTATTGAAGAATACGCCAAGTGAGATTGCGCGTGTAAGAAACACACGGGCCATTGCACCAGGAAGGGCAACTTCGTTACTATCGATCGTTTTAAATCCAAAACAACGAATCTCTTTTCATCATTTTGAGAAGACATTCTTTCATTTGCAGACAACCTTTAAGGTAACTTTTTAACACACTGTCACTTGCCGTGTATTTTTAACTAACAATTTAACACGTTAATGACAAGTGAACGGAGCTTGTGTGTTTTTAATTATAAATATACCCCCCCCCCCCACCCATCCCCGCACGGACGTATACAAGCACCGGTTCGACATGGTGCACTCGCGTGTATCGTAATGTGATTATATTATTTGTTGCCCCGGTGTATTTTCCCGTTTCAAAAACTATTAGACTCATCCAATACTGACGGACGGCTGCCGTGTATTATTAAAGCCAGGGGCCTCTGCAATGTTCTAAGCGCTATCGAGGAAAATTCATTTTGCCAAATTGTGAAGATGGTAATTTTAGTGACGGAATTGTTGAAGCGACAGCGAGTCTTTCGATATTGATACGAGACACCGTGGTTTCTGTTTATTGTTTTACATCATGATTATCAGCAGCAGATGCGTACCGCGGGCTAGGGTTGTAAGACGGTCGACAATGCAGGTCTTCTGAAGAAGAAAAAACGCACGCGCACGCGTGTATGACGGGTTGGCAACATAAACGGGAACTCGAGGCGTCGCGAGGGCGCGGGTTGCGCGCGGGGCTGCGCGCATGCAGGATTGCAGCCGCGCGAGCCGCGGATTTACAATTCCCAACAGGATTGCCACATGGTTCTATTTGTTGGGGTGGGCGGAGGGGGGTTAGGGAGGGGAGGTGTGAGGAGAAGGTGCCTACCATACACCCTCCTCTCCCTCTCCACCCCTCCCCTCCTCCACCCCTCCCCTCCTCCACCCCTCCCCAGTCGAACTCCTCCCCTCCCCGAACTCCTCCCAGTCATACTCCTCCCAGGCGAACTTCTCCCCTCCCCCGAACTCCTCCCCTCCCCGAACTCCTCACCCTCCCCCGAACTCCTCGCCTCCCCCGTCGATCACGAGGCCAGTGGAGATGCACCGCCGATCCCAAGCCGTCCTAGCGTTACAATTACGCTTTCAATGCATTTGAATAAAGTCCCACCCCCACATTCAAGTTGGAGATAAACGACTTTGCATGTATATACACAGAGTGATTTGTAATTCCAAAGTGGAATATTGCAATTGCTGTAATTATTGTAAGTATTGATATTATGTGTAAACGGATAGCCTCAATGCATACAGGGCCTATCACCATAATCTTCAACATGATCGGTCTCGTAAAAAAAAAGTACCTATCCCGTTGGTTGAATTAATCAGGACCTGTGATGTATGTCAGGTTCCCAATCCCCCTTACAAAGTGCCAATCTCATGAATATGCAAAGCAACAGCTCTAAAAACTAGACAGATCTAATCAATTTTCCCCGATACTTCATCACCTATTCCTTCTATGGGGGGGAAAAAAATCACCCAAAACAAATTAAAAGTAATGTCGAAACGCGGTGATGTAGTTTGACGCGCTTAGGCAATAATTAATGCAACATCAACGGGCTCGCCATCAGTGGAGAGAGACCATGACGATGTAACACCTTTTTCATCAGTGCCCTCAAGTTGCACGGAAGAGGCTATATAGTTCCGTGTGTAGTAGTCCTTGTGGTGTAATGCGAGGACAATAAAACAATACACTTAATTGTACGTATTACGCAGACGCGGAGCGATACTCGTGAATTATGCAGTGATTGGTTTGTTTTGAATCATTACGAGTTCCCGGCTGTTCTTATAACTGCCCTACAGTCACTGGACGACTGTTACGGTTTAGAGAAAACAGTCCAATTTATGTTGCACCCGTTATAAGGCCGTTATAAACCCTTGTAAATAAATATACTGGCCATCTTGAATTGCCGGGCAGTCGTGTCGTGGAAATTCTGTAAAATATGTAAAACAAAAGATCGTATAGATGGAGCTATTCGAAGCGGTCTTTCCATGCAGTACCGTGTTGGCCTCAAACACTTTAGCTCACAATATGGCCGCTGTACAACATGGTCTATGGATGTTTCCGATATGGCTGGCTTCATCTTCGTCTTGCTCCATAACCCGCGAACCCTGTGATGGGGCGCGAAGTCAGGAATCCTACTATTAATGTGATCTCACAATACCATTCTTTTCTGCCTCGTATTATACGCATCCACATCGCGGACAATTATTTCAATATCACAGACACATGCGAAGGGTAAAAACAAGCAGCCACCAGTGAAGACACGTTGCCGGCCTCAGAGATGCGCTGTCATCAGCATCTCCATATTTAACAAGTAATTCGACCCTTCCCAAATTAATGTAATTCTCTGTGTATAGAAATGGCTATACGTCGAACTGAGAGAAACACCGTTTCGCCGACATCAACAGTCCCTAAGCCTGCAAATAATTAAGACCGCGCGTGTAACTATTGTCTGCGCCGCAGAGCCGGTGCCAGGGCTTGGGCCGGGCCGATGCATGCAATGGGGGGAGGGGGGGGACTCCGTGTGTATGTTCGCACATTCGCAATTATACAAACCGCCCTGTGACAGCGCGCCGGGCCGCAACACTTTTTTTTTGCCAATTAAGCGCTAATCTGGACTATTCGATAGATTGTGTTTCCCTGGTCGTGAAATCTGAGCCGAGTCGTGGATGTCCGCAGACCGACTCCTTCCCCCTCGTCGCGTGTTATCTCGTAAGCTATATGCCCGTTGGTTGGTCGGCCTATTATTATTTCATCTCTTACTATCTGGTTTCGTCATCAGCAAAATCCAGCTCGGTGCTTCCCCGCCGCACACTATGCCTCCGGTGCCATGTCCCCCCCTTCCTTTGCATTGTCAATGCGCATTCATTCAATTGTTTCAGTTTTAATTTAACTTATCTGATTTAATGGATTTGGGTTCGTTCTTATATGACGAAGTTAATTCATCGCGGCACAAACTGTTTGATTGACAACTGGTGCCCGCAATCTATGGATCGCGGTGTTCGGTTTCCTAAGTGCACCGATGGGGGCGCTATGCTATTTATTTTATGCCATGTACTGTCTTGTCACGGTAGTTGATGGACCACTGGATTAGGCCACACGTATACTGTATTTTACGATGTGTATTAAATAATAATACATGTAATTCGATCAGCTTTGCATTCCTGCTTCTTTTCAACATTCAAAGGCGAATACATTTACTCAGAAGCATATAAAATTACTTAACATTTCTAGACTATTTTCCTGAGGAGGTATGGTGAAAACTACAACGTAGCGGTGACTGATTATTATCAAGAATTTAATTATTTGCAAGCTGCGGCTTTACATGTATTGCTAAATTGGGACGTATTTGTGTACAGACTTCGCATTGGCAAAATACGGAATATATTGTTTTCTGCATTAGGTATGTCACTTAGCACTAAGCACATTAGCTAACTTTGTCCAGCCATTGAGTACCAACCGGTCGACAATTCTTCTTGTTGAAAGACACCAAAATGGAGGTAGTAGGGGGACACCTTTTGGTAAATTTCTCTTCATGATCTTTGCCTCATCTCCCTGAGTGATTCCATACCGGTACAGTCTGGCTGGAGCTCGTTGTTTCAGGCCTGCATTCCTGAGTGGAATCATCGGTCTCACCCAAGGAAATCACTTAATCGTGGCTTCCGAAAGTGGACACGTACAAACAAATATTCCCTATTAAATTTTAAGTCTGTATATATTGAAAGCCTGCAAATTATGATGCTAAAACACCGGATCGATGTTTTTAATCGCACAAAAAGGAGCCGCCATATTTAAGTCATTGACAATTATCTCATCCGATTATCCGCACCAAAGCAAGATACAGTCAATAATAACAAAGACCTGACCGAGCCATCTAATATTCCAAATGTGAAGCCAACAAAATGATAACGGCGGCCATGTTGTTAGGACCACCTCTGGGACCTGTCAGCGAGATCGGTCCCAACAACATGGCGCCTTTTATAGGCTTCAATTCTGACAATTTACAACAGATGCTCGATTCGGTCTTTATTTTGAGACCAGTGAAACACGTGCAAGTAACTGTATCACAATGGATACGAGAAGAGTTCGAGTCTTCCTATTAAAAAAAGCCGGGTATAACAGAACTATTGATTCCAATAAACACTTTGCGTTTTGGTGATCGAGACCTCCTCCCATCCCCCCGCGGCTTCTAGCGAACTTGGTGCAGCGAAACATGTATCCTCAGCGGTGATAGAGGCCATTTGGGCACTTTTAATGGATAGGTTGAGGCCTTCACATGGCACATGAACAGTATGGGTGCAAACAATGTAAACTGACGCGACCTACCCCTCCACCACCCCTATATAGAATGGAGTATGACATGGAACACTACAGCGGTTAGTGTTTAGGATCTTCCATACCATTGAGAGGGCTAATCCCCTCTCACGTCCCCCCCCCCCCCCCCAGGTTCCCCGCCTCTGTCGGATTCTGGTAACCGTTTGCTGGTAACCCGAAGCACCTTATTTTGTTTGATCTCCGAAGTGATCTATGTTTCATTTCGGTTTCCGATTACCAGCGTTATTAAGCATGTGGCGTACCCGAAGACGCTGCATATATACCCCCGGTCCTGCCACCTTACCGCTGATTATATGACAATGAACTCCACACTGTGCACTTTACGCGCCAGCCGAGGCGTCAGGTTAATTTTCTATAAGAAGGAAGTCATTTTCTGATTCTTGACTGCGCGCCAAATTCAGCGTCGATAAGTATTGCAACGTGTAGGTTGCTTAAAGGGGCAGTCGCGAGTTTGAAAAAAAAACCCATTCAAGAACAATAATAAACGGCTGACAATTTTATTACAAACGGGTGCGAAATTATTCAGGAACAGAAGCATAGTTGATGCAAATTTGTTCTCGCTGGGATCAGGTGGTGTAGTGTTTACCTTCCTCGCCTTCGCCACCTGGGTTCAAATTGGGTTCAAATTGGGTTTGAGTCCCTATACCTGACTCTGTGATGAGTTTTCCCCTGTTTCCCGTAGTTTATTCGCCAAAAAAAACCAAAAACATAACTCCTCCTTTTCACGATACATGTACCCCCGTGTGACGACCCTATCTAGTAAAAGTGTATCACACCCCACGACCCAGATTAATGGGTTGTTTTTAGAATCTATTCCAACCCAACCGCCCTATACGCAAGTAGCAATCAGTTCTCGCGGAAATTGGAGCCGATTGAGAATTTCCTGATATTGATACGAGGTTTCTTTGCATTTTTGCATTATACCAATCTTTTTGTTGGCTATGAATAACTGTTTCAATCCGTTCAAACATGCGCTCATATTTAAACTT
>JAVCKS010008432.1:2393-17045 GCA_032273685.1 Pteraster tesselatus
CGTAGGGGGATAGTTACTCATTGCCTGTCATCAGGTTACTGGGTAGAACATACATGTACATTATGTGTGGTTTGTTTCTTTGGGTCGGATTGGATTTAATTCGATATGTGTAGGTTTTAATTAGGTTGGGTTAGGTTCAGTTAGATTGGGTTGGGTTGGGTTGAGGTATATGATACATGGGCCGGGCTGGGATGGGCTGGATTGGGCTGGGTTGGGCTGGATTGGGCTAGGTTGAGCTGGACTGGGCTGGGCTGGGCTAGGTTGAACTGGGCTGGATTGGGCTAGGGTAAACTGGGCTAGATTGGGCTAGGTTGAGCTGGATTGGGCTAGGTTGAGCTAGATTGGGTTGGGTTTGAGACTCAGTTGATTTGATTCAATTGGTGTGGTTGCATATACCTGGCCTGAGCCGGTTCTGACTTGAAGCATTTGAAGCATGGACCGTTGATAACAAACATTGCTTGATAATAAGAACCATTTGATTTCCCTTTGTAGTGGCTGTTCGGAAAATAAAGCGGCATTTGGGGTGTTCATGTTGAGCAACTTCCTGAACATCTCTAGTGTTCTTGACTACGAGCAGGTTTGTATTAGTCGGCCCCAATCATCTCCATTGAAAACTGTGGATAGTGCCTTTTGGCTGACCATTTTGAAGTTACGTCTGCCATCGTTCTATCACTTCTCACAGTGCTCAAAGATACCTTGTGCACATGTGCACTACATGGTAGTTCTGTGAGTGAAAGCCAATTTCTCACCCCCGAGGCGACCAAATTCCAAAATATGTTAGAATGAGGGGAACCACCATATAAATAAGTAAAAAGGAATCTACGATAGAACGCACTATAAAACAAGTTTTCAGATGGTGTTGAGTGAGGGTTGTAGTGGTTAGGAGTGTTAGTGCTGTTCTGAATGATCAATGCGCCGTGCCGATTTCTGCTGTGACAATATCCTCTGCTTAACTCCAGTCGTTTGGTGAGAGCGTGAGTTTCCTATTGAACCGACTCTGTGCACTGTCCCTGAGGTATAACAACACGCTGAGGTGGAAGATATTACGGTTATATTTCTACAGTCCCCTATCAGATGAGACAGGCAGATGGGCACTGCAGGACAAACATATAGTCAGGACAGACTGCCTGACTTTATGGGTTTTCCCTAATCCTTGAAATTTTCCTTCTCGCAGTTAAAACTGTACCTTCTTCCTCTCATGATACATACCCACTAGGTGAGCAAAAGCCTAGATGGCATCAACTCACGACACAGACCGCAGTGGTGGTTTTTTTAACCTGCGCCAACTCCTGCCGAATCGGAGGATACGAAAGAAAACGACGTTGGTTCTACTAGCTTTCTATTTATTTTTATTCCTTTTTTTTTCCAGTTCATTCCCGATATCAACACCCAGTTTGACAGCGTTATCGGTGATCTGACCAACGTGGATATCCTGTCCAACGAAACGGAGCAGATCTTGATTGACTTCCGAGATTCGTCTGCGACCAGTATCAATCTATCGATGTTCAAGATGGAGGTAAGGCATCGATATGTTATCAACTTGAACAGAACGGTGATGACGGATCCTAAACCTGTCTTGCGTACTGGAACAACCATTGCCCTGTACACCATTAAACTGTATCGGGGCCTATCCACTGCGCTTGTTTAATTTAGAATTCCGAGTTTCATGTTTTTTTTTCGGACGTTCTTAGGAAAAGCAACGACCTTGGCTATTTTGTTATCACCACTCCATTTACTGATAACTGAACTGTATCCTTCTCTTCGTTAGCTTGCCAAGAATCTGACTAATGATGTTAACGACCCCAATGATTTGTCGGTAGTTGCAGCCCTGCTGAGCACGTTCGCCGCCACATTGTCTGGGGTGAGTTCTGAAAACGCTGTTAGGATAAAGTGCCTAAATTGTGCCGAAATAAATCGGAAATACCTACACGTTAGTATGTAAACGAACCAAATTCATTGACATGCACTGAATTAATGTCGGAATTTATGCAACCCTTTTCTGAAATTTACCGGAATCGATTCTTGCACAATGCCTGATGGGTACTAGCGTTAATCAGCTGCCGCGAAATTTAAAAACATTACGTTTTGCAACCTCGTGAAACGTGTGAAAATGCACGCAATTGTAATGGACACCTCTTTCATTCACAAAGATATATGCTACGTATCCATAATGCTTTAAAGACTTGGTGAGTCTGGGAAATAAATAGCACCAATATTTCGCTTTAACTATCTCAACACCATTGACAACTACAGTCAACAGAAATAATGGTCGTACATACCAGTCACAATGTTGCTTGCATTGTACACAAATAAATCCAACTGGTACTCACTAGCCTTATACTGAAAACAGTTTGGTACATGTAAGGGTTAACCCTTTAGGGACCAGCTTTGCGTCCAAGCCATTAGATTATTTGAGTGAGTCGGCTTAGTGAGTCGGTATGTAGTTCTTATATACTCAGCTTTGTTTTCATTTTAGCATACTTGGAAAATGATGGTAGAATACAACAAAACGTATAGCATGCGTCTGAACGTGAGGTGAAGGGGTTTTCAGACCGGGTTAAAACTGGTTGGAATTTTTGAGAAAGATAATTTGTTTTTGTTTGTTTATTCAGAGTGATCGAACAACCTTCCAGGGGTTTGCTGGAGACTTGAGTACCTTACAAACGATGCGCATTGCTCCCCTTCTAACACAGAGGGTAAGCTGCTTATTACATGGGGCTTGGGGTATTGGATGATTGGTCCACCAAGTAGTAACACCGTGTTGTAGTGGTTTAGTTCTTCCCCCTACAAAAACAGACCTGATGGGGCCACTAGGCTTGGGGTGGACTTATACTTGTTGACTAAATAATTGATCTGTAAATAATATGATTTAACTTACATAGCCGTATGTCATTCAAAAACTCAAGAAAAGTTTGTCTTTTCCAAAGTGTTTAATGTCGTACGGCTTTTATTTCTGGCGTACCATTATCACGGTCATGATTTCACAAGGGTGTAATTTATCTCTTGTTTCGTAGGACGTGCTTTCGGCCAACATAGCTACGCTTGAGCAGGAGATTACTGGTGTAGGCGTAAGTACCGATCTTCATAGGTGCACAGACCGGCCCGATTGTAATTATCTGAAATGTGACGATCAAAAACGGCCGTAATGTGACAGGAAAACGAGCTGAAAGTCTGAGATATGCTAGTGGAAGAATTACTAGATATAACCCCTCTCCCCCCCCCCAAAAAAAAAAAAAAGATTTTCCATTTGAATATTGTTTCTTCCGACTGTAAAAGAAAATAAAATTGTGCTACTTTCCACTCATTTCGCTGTGTCATGTCATATGTAATACAAGGTATCAATTTTGTTTGTTTCAAGGTGGAAATTGACAATACCATAGAGACCGCCGAGGCAGCCCAGCTGTACCTAGATACTAATGCAAGCAGGGCTATTCGACAGGTACTGTAATTCTGCTTAGATTGTTTGTTTGTTTGTTTGTTGGTTTGTTAGGGTTTTTGTTTGTTGTGTTTGTTGGTGCGTTGGTGCATTGGTGTTTTTGTTTGTCTGTGTGTTTGTGTGTTGGTTTGTTTGTTGGTTTGTTGGTGCGTTTTTTGGTGTGTTTTTTGGTGTGTTTTTTGGTGTGTTGGGGTGTTTGTTTGTTTGTTTGTCAAATTAACATCCCTGTGGATTCACCTTTTGTCTTTTTTTATTTCTTGTCTGTTTTAGCAAATATCCCAGTTTTCAATGCGCATACTGAACTATCTGGATGTGTTTGTACGTTACACAGTAGATCAGGTAAGACAAAGGCCCGCCCCTCCCCAGACTACCCTAACTGTAACAGCACTCCACAGGCCTGTATGCAGGGCGGATTAATTACCCGACTCCCAGTCCCCTACCCGCCTCCCAGTCCCCTACCCGCCTCCCAATCTCCCACCCTTCTCCTCCCCTTCTCCTCCCAATCTTCCACCCTCCTCCCAATCTCCCATCAGACTCTGATCCATTTGTAATATCTGTTTATTACATCGTGTTTTACACAGCTTGAAAATGAGATTGGCAGATGTAGTCCAATCTACAATGCGTGGAATACGTCTATCAACATAATCTGCAGAGGCGTACTGGAATCTTTGGTACGTGGCCAACACTGATTTTGTGAAAATATCCTGGAGAATGAAGAATTGGCTCTGCGGACATTTGACCTTGGACCACTCATGTGTATCTTAACTCTTAGCAATTTCGAATGCATTCCTATGTAGTTATTGACGTACCCATTCGACTAGTTAGGATAAGCCGAGAAGCTATTTTCGTTGACTTTCAAGTTCCTGATTTATTATCGATTTATCTTTGTCTCGTTCCGTCCAGAATGCCCTGTGGCTCATCATGGGATGGTGTATCTTCTTCCTGTTGGTAGGCACTGTCGTCTCCGTCAAGTTGGCCAAGCATTATCGACGCATGAAATACGATGACTACTACCAGTAAGTTATTAAAGGGCCGCAGCGGTTTGCAAGCCGAAGAAAACTATCCTGATTGTAATCTTCTGGGGTAATTAACCTCAGAGAAAAAAACTCCAGAGAAATTGTGGTTTTTTGCCCTTCAAGACTCCAATCCGTGCATCATGACCAAGCGAGGGCGATATAGCACGCTTTTAATACCAACAGCCAATACAGTTTACTCGTACAACTCTAGCTACACCATACTCGGAAAGTCGTGCGAATATTCATCTAATCATGTAAAAAGTTTACACAAATAGTAGACCCTAAACTATATAGCGCTTTCCAATGCACACGGCGTAAATGTCTTCTGAAACGTGATCAAATTGTGACACTAGGAAGTACAGCGTATTAGCAATGTGTTCCCTGACGTCACGTGTTGGCAAAATCAAAACAAAGAACATCAGAGTAGAGAGCACTATTCCAGCACCAGTTCACTCGGCAGACGAAGATAGCTACTATAGAGCCACGTTTTGTTCAGCGTAAAATAAATTGTGAGAGGAAAAACCCACAGAAAATCCTTCGAAACAGGTGACTGTTTAGTCACCATGAACACGTCAGTCGCGGATAGTTATAGCCCAAGGCCAGAGGAGAGACAACAAACAAAACCTGCAACTCAAATTTATGTTTATGTTTGTATCGTTTTCTTTATTTTTGTATCTAACAGGAATGACAACATGGAAATGCAGCCGACTGCCAGGTAAGTTGTTATTTAGAAGAACACCGCTGTACAAACAAACTTGATTGGTGTCCACAAAGATTGGTCGGTACAGCCGTTGAAGATGGTGTTTGCATTAGAGTCCCTTCATAACCAGAGTTGCGACAACCTTAAAATTTGAAGGCCATTTTGTTTCCACTGAACACGGAAAAACCAGGTGCATAAACATAATAGCACACACGTATTCATTGTGCGCAGTGGAATCAAAATGGCTACGTAGGTATAACTTTTGTACTCTCTATGTCGCAACTGTGGTCATGAAGGGACTCTAGTTTGTATACGTCAATTGCGCCCTCTTATTGAATATTTAGAGTGTGTCCACTTTTAAGATTGTCGTGTTACGCCCTCTTTGTAACCATTTTTCATGTTCTATTGTTGCGTGTGGCATGTTGTGTCAGTGTGTTGTATTCCACGTCGCTGTCCGTTCAATAAACTTGATAACACTAGAACTGCAAAGCCCTGCATGCAAGGTAACTCCCGACGAATACTAGGGGTGAACAATGCCTACCTGTCACTCTCCAAAGCCCTTTAGCAGTTTTGAAGTTTGTTGGTCGGAATTAATTGGTGGCCCATTCCATTTTCTTTAATTGTGCAAAGTAAGCACATTTTATCCTTTGTAGGGATTTCTTTTACGATCGCCAAGATCGTACGGTTCTTGAAAGTCTTGGAATTTAAAATCCCATCCATTTATCATTGGTTCTGGAAATTCTTTGAAAATGTACTTTTTATGATAGAAGTAAAAGTCCTCAAAAAGTCTTTAAAGGTAGAGCTGTTCCAAAGGTGGGAACCCTTGAGATCAGCATTTTACCGTAATAGCCGTCAGTTGTTGAGGATTGCAATGTTTCTTGAAGTACTTCCCCCCCTCATAACACTGCACATTTATATAATATTGTCATATGTATTCCCTCCCCCCCCCTCCCATTTTATTTATTCTACAGAAACAAGGTAGCACCCATCTAACATGTATACGTGATGGGTAAGGGAGCCTATTGTGCCTGTGCATTTCTGGTGCCTTCAAGACTAAATAATCTTTTTATTTTTTATGAATTTCGAAATACAGACAATTGTTTTAAAAACTACCGTGTTCCTTCCAGGACATCACACTTTTTACCCTGTATAGGTTGCTTTAATAATCAATTACTGATTATAATCGAGTATGTACGAGTGATTTTATTAACTGGCGATGGTATACCATTAGCCACCAAATCTGTCAGAAGAGGGCCAGAGTGTCAAGGGGTAAATATATGTGGCCTGCCCTGCCAAAATGATCCTGATCTATAGAAATCATTTTGTTATTTAGGGAGCTGGAATTCAGTCCAATTATTATGATAATACTATTAATGACGAGCCTTACAAAGTGCCAGTATCTGCCTGTTAACGTGCTAATGGCGCATACTGGTATCCCATCAACACAGAGAACACAATTCCGTTTACATTCCTGAAACCATTTCTACCCCCTAAGGGAGGGGGAGGGGGGGGGTTGTACAGCAGATACTGGCAGCCTATAGTACGCACACAACTGCTAATAACCATCCATGCTTCTTACCCATGGGTGGAGAGAAGCAATCAAGATAAAGTATCTTGCTTAGGGACACAAGCGCCACGACCAGGATTCGAACCCACGTCCTAACGTCTCGGCCATCGGCACATAAACCCTGACATGCTAAACTGCTTAGCCACGGTATCCCAGTGGTGTACGTATGGCCATGGTGTATATATATTTGTTTGGGCCTGCACTGAGTATCAGGCGAAGGTTTTGGAACGCAAACTATTCTTGATTTGTTTTTAAAAATGATATGTGCCTATACAAGTTAACTGTTTTAACTCTGCTTGCCTTATTATGAATTCCATTTGGCACCATCAGCATATACAGTGTTAAACAAACTATTATGTAATGTGTTTTTACGAATTGGTGTTAAAAGTGTTTCTAGTTGTGTGTTGAAATTACTTGAAGTGCCTTAGAAAGTGTTAGTATCTGTAAAAAGGTTAATGAGCATAGGTGTTATAAGTGTCTTTATAGTATAGGACTTTCGGAATGTACCGTATATTTTTAGTTCTTGGTAGAAGCAACCTACAGAGTTACTCATTTTTCGGCCCCATCCCAAAGAAAACCGCAATAGACGGGGATATCTCAATCCAAAAAGCCCCCTCAGTCTAACGGAGTGTTAGCCTCGCGCAAGGAATCCCTTACAGTTTAAAGAGTATGAAAAGCGAACTAAAGTTTCCCTATGCAGTACATCGGGAAACTATGGAGGTTCTATAGCTAGAACCGAAACATATGCGGTGCATTCCAAAAGCCATACATTCCGTGTTGAAATTCACCAGAGGGTGTAAGTTGTGCAGTGTTTTTAAACTTTATAGACAGCCTGCCTTAATTGGGAATCGCACTGTGCCTTAATCTGTATTATTAGCAGTTTTTTTAATTGTTTTTAAGTGATCTATTTCATGATAAAGTACGTATTATTAAATGAGTTTGAGAAAACCTAATCTATATATTAATATTATGTACCACGCGAAAGGGAACAGGCCTGATGACCTTTAAAATCTGTAGGCCTATAACCAAATAGTTGCTAGAAGTTGCACGTGCAGTAGTTATGACTATTATGTGCGCCTCTGTAAAAATATAAGCTTTGGACAATCCATTTTGATGCCTTGAAATATCCTGTCATATGTCTTCTTTTTATAATCATTCCGTTTCCACAGCAACCTGTTCCACAACAAATGCAGTTTTTAAAATTGCTGCTTATCGCAATGTGGACAATATTATGTCCACGTTCAGGTATTTTTCTTATTATTTTTTATTTCAAATTTGTGTTTACGGCGTGTACTAACTCGGATTTGTAACGGTTTGTGGATTTTAACGTATATTAATTGTATATACATGTATGATTTGCGACTGCACAATATATTTTACTGAGGAGTATTTGAACGGAGAATATCAAGCAAGTGCTTGCCACGTTCTGCCACAGCTAGCCGTAGGGCGCGGCATATCGAATCCAGGCGGAGTGGGGCAGAGCTAGGACAGGAGAACCAACTGCAAAATGCCTTGGGGATTTTTTAGCGATTTTGAGTGTTTTGGGGAAATCTACAATGCTACAATCGACAGGGTATTTTGGGTAACACTTTGTAAAGTCATAACCAAGTTAACCGGTTATTTCTCTAACGTTAATGGGATATATCCATCAGTTTCGATTTCAAATTTCAATAACTTCGCCTAAATATCTAATTAAACTAGACGGCATTACAAAATTACAGGGTCTATTTTATATACGAAATATTTGTATTTATGGCATATATTACCGTCTGCAGCACATGGGCTTAAACAGATATATTGGTACAAATTTGTTTAAAAAAAAGACACACAGGATATGACTACACAGGACTACCGTGACAATTACAGGCTTAATTGGGCCGCCACCGCGCAGGGGGGAGTTGTTGAGACAGTACTAAAAATCTCCTGGTCCGTGATTGTCTCAGAGAAGCAAAGCCCGTCCCAACTATTTGGCGGTTATGTAACATGGTCCATCAATAACTTATCATAATTCAGACTATAGTCGTTAAACGCGCAGGAAGAATTTGTAGAATGGTTCCGGAAGTGATTTACTATACAAACAGCTTGACCACACTTTATGACAACCAGCAGATTTCATTGTGTTTGACCATAATATGACCATCCGACTAATTTGGTCAGTGTAAGGTACCGGTACCCGGTACCAGTGCCGGGTGTATTTCATTGTATAAACGGAGCTGTGTCCGGGTGCTGGGACCCACGTAATCATGCTATGGTATAAAAGATGTTAGATTAAGAGGGGCCTGACGAATCGATTCTATCAGAATCTTTCTCGAAGGCTAAATGACACACGTTAGGCCGCTCTAATTCTAACATCCTATACTTAACTTGTTTGAATGGGTTCTGAATAGAACCGTAAGTTGGGTAATCGCGGTCTAAGCTTTTGCAGAGGAAAGTGTGAAGAGAACATGGTGATGATTTGAATTGTGATTCTGTGAGAGTGATATATAACCCCCCCCCCCCAAAAAAAAGGGATGGGGGTGAAGGAAATGTGCCTTTTAGAACCACTCATTGATGTCCTTTAGGTTGATGTCCTTTCCATGTGTAAGCGTTTGTGCATTGTGGACTATACCGGTTTTCAATGCTTGATATTCTCCCACCAAAATTGTTTTTAACTGTATTTTCTCGTGATTTGCGATGGGAATCTATATTGTATAGCAAGTACTGTAGTATAACTTTCATAAATAACCAAATAGTATCCTTGGGTGACAAACCTTGTAGGCCTACTATCTCATTAAAAGTACGTAATATCGTAACTTCAGTAATGTTGGTTACAATCATTTAATGTTGCATCTTATTACTGGAAATTGATATCACTTATCAGGAAACTGTTTCCTGAGTAAATGAGGCTGCTACTAATGTTAAAATATCAGGGCAGAGCAGGTCTTAGCCCTCGTAAACGTTTCACATTTTTGGAGATATTGCGACGATCTATCGCAATATATTAAAATGCTAAGGTTATGTACTATACTACACAACTGGTACACACTACAACTACCTTCTAGTATTGAGTTTGGGTATTTGTGTAAACTAATTAAATTACCGTAATGTCTTTCCAAGAATTAATGTCTTCAGTTTTATTTTTGCCAAACATCTTCGGCTAATAATAGAGTTTTACGAATTAGCATTGTGCCTGGTTGTATTTTTGAACAATAAACTGACAGAGGTTTGTCTGAGTTTGTTTGCCGTACCAAACGGTGTGTGTTCTTGTCGTAACATTTAAAAATAGGAGCCTTAACTATGGACAATATGACATGTATATATACATGTTGCCATGTGCCAAGTCTATGACAAAAGTAGCCGAAAAACAAAGATATTTCTAGCCTTCTGAGTGGTTTTCTATCACGTGTTTTAAGAGTTTTATAAATGGGTTTAAAGAATTGTATGGATGGGGTTTGAAGAATTTGGGGTTTGAAGAATTTTATTGTGGGTTGGGGTTACATTTTTATGAATGGGGTTGGATGAATATTTATGGTTGAGTTTGAATAGTGTAAATGAGTTTTAAAGAATTTGTACGGATGGGGTTTAAAGAATGTTCATAATTATGGATAGTGTTTGAATTTATTTTACGCGTTGGGATTGAAGAATTTTATAAATGGGGTTTGAAGAATTTTTTTTATGGATGGGGTTACAATAAATGTTTATGGATGGGGTTTGAAGAATTCTTATGAATGGGGTTTGAAGAATTTTTATGGGTGGGATTGGAAGAATTGTATTAATGGGGTTTAAAGAATTGTATGGATGGGTTTAAAGAATTTCTATGCATGGGATTTGAAGAATTTTAAGGATGGAGTTTGAGGAATTTAATGGATGGGGTTGTAAGAATTTTATAAATGGGGTATAAAGAATTTTAAAAATGGGGTTTGAAGAATTTTTTTATGAATGGGGTTAAACGAAATTTTTATGGATATGGTTTGAAGAATTCTTATGAATGAGGTTTGAAGAATTTTTATGGATGTGGTTTGAAGAATTGTTATGAATGGGGTTTGAAGAATTTTTATGGATGGGGTTGGAAGAATTTTATAAATGGTGCTTGAAGAATGTTCATTGATGGGGTTTGGACAAATTTGATGGATGGGGTTGTAAGAATGTTATAAATGGGGTTTAAAGAATTTTAAAAATGGGGTTTGAAGAATTTTGTTTATGGATGGGATTAAACGAAATTTTTTTGGATGTGGTTTGAAGAATTCTTATGAATGGGGTTTGAAGAATGTTATGGATGGGGTTTAAAGAATTTTATGGGTGGGGTTTGAAGAATTTGTTTTATGGATGGGGTTACAAGAAATTGTTATGGATAGGGTTTGAAGAATTGTATAAATGGGGTTTAAAGAATTTTATGGATGGGGTTTAAAGAATTTCTATGCATGGGGTTTGAAGAATTTTATAAATGGGGTTTAAAGATTTTTATGGATGGAGTTTAAAGAATTTTATGGATGGGGTTTGAAGAATTGTTAAGGATCGGGATTGAAGAATTTATATGGATGGGGTTTGAAGAATTCTTATGAATGGGGTTTGAAGAATTTTTATGGATGTGGTTTGAAGAATTCTTATGAATGGGGTTTAAAGAATGTTATGGATGGGGTTTAAAAATTTTTATGGATGGGGTTTGAAGAATTTTTAAGGATCGGGATTGAAGAATTTTTATGGATGGGGTTTGAAGAATTATTTAAACCCCATCCATAAATTATTCAAACCCCATCCATAAAATGTCTTGTAACCCCATCCATGGGTGTGGTTTGAAGAATTTTTATGGCTGTGGTTTGAAGAATTGTTATGAATGGGGTTTGAAGAATTTTTATGGATGGGGTTGGAAGAATTTTATAAATGGTGCTTGAAGAATGTTCATTGATGGGGTTTGGACAAATTTGATGGATGGGGTTGTAAGAATGTTATAAATGGGGTTTAAAGAATTTTAAAAATGGGGTTTGAAGAATTTTGTTTATGGATGGGATTAAACGAAATTTTTTTGGATGTGGTTTGAAGAATTCTTATGAATGGGGTTTGAAGAATGTTATGGATGGGGTTTAAAGAATTTTATGGGTGGGGTTTGAAGAATTTGTTTTATGGATGGGGTTACAAGAAATTGTTATGGATAGGGTTTGAAGAATTGTATAAATGGGGTTTAAAGAATTTTATGGATGGGGTTTAAAGAATTTCTATGCATGGGGTTTGAAGAATTTTATAAATGGGGTTTAAAGATTTTTATGGATGGAGTTTAAAGAATTTTATGGATGGGGTTTGAAGAATTGTTAAGGATCGGGATTGAAGAATTTATATGGATGGGGTTTGAAGAATTCTTATGAATGGGGTTTGAAGAATTTTTATGGATGTGGTTTGAAGAATTCTTATGAATGGGGTTTAAAGAATGTTATGGATGGGGTTTAAAAATTTTTATGGATGGGGTTTGAAGAATTTTTAAGGATCGGGATTGAAGAATTTTTATGGATGGGGTTTGAAGAATTATTTAAACCCCATCCATAAATTATTCAAACCCCATCCATAAAATGTCTTGTAACCCCATCCATAAAAAATTCTTTAAATCTCATTTATAAAAATTCTTTAAACTCCATCCATAACAATTCTTCAAACCCCATCTCTAAACATTCTTCAAACCCCATCCATAAAATTTCTTGTAACCCCATCCATAAAAAGTTCTTTAAACCCCATTTATAAAATTCTTTAAACTCCATCCATAACAATTCTTCAAACCCCATCCCTAAACATTCTTCAAACCCATCCATAAAATTCTTCAAACCCCATCTCTAAACATTCTTCAAACCCCATCCCTAAACATTCTTCAAACCCCATCTATAAAATTCTTCAAACCCAATCCATAAAATTCTTCAAACCCCATCCATAAATTTCTCAAAAATCCATCAATGAAAATCTTCAAACCCCATCCATACAAATTCTTTAAACCCATCCGAACAATTATTTAAACCCCATCCATAATATTATTAAAAACACATCCATAAAAATTCTTCAAAACCCTTGTAACCCCGTCCATAAACCCCATCCATAACATTTCTTGTAACCCCATCCTTACAAAATTCTTCAAACCCCATCCTTACAAAATTATTCAAACCCCATCCATAAAACTTCTTCAAACCCTATCCATACAATTTCTTCAAAACCCATTCATAAACATTTCTGCAAACACCATTTATAACATTCTTCCAAAGCCCATTCATAGAATTTCTTCAAACCCCATGCAAACGGCCTATTTATAACATTATTTAAACCCCATCCATAGAAATTCTTTAAACCCTATATTCATAAAACATTCTGCAAATCCCATTGGTGTGTATGAACAGTTTGTACGACCAGTGTTGTAATCGTGTGTATGATGTACTGTGTCACCATGGAGGTCTCCATGGTGTTACCGTTATCAAGTGTCACGTGATATCACCTTAAAGATGCATCCACAGAATGAAACGGCGATGATTGCGCTGAAACTTTACATCCAAAATTTGAGGTCATGTTAATAATGATGAAGTTATCAAGTGTCACGTGACGTAAGTTCTATATCTATATCTTAATACTGAATTTTGTAAGCGTTTCCTTAAAGTTGTAATATGACTTATAACGCTGAGCTATTCAGTTGCCAATACTACTTCAAGTGGGTTTCTCATGATACAGAGCTGATTTAGGTAAAGTTTGTCAACATGTCACTTAGGAAATTATTTTATGAGGGTACATCATGTATTTTGACCAATCAGATCAGCCGGATTTAGCATTTTCCCTCCGATCTAGCATTGTCATCTAGCTTTATCCGCTTTATAACACAGCTGCCTGATCGCCGTACGGCATAATTTTGTACATGTACGTAGGATTGTGCACACGATATTCAGTACAATGGCCGACGATATCAAATACGTTTTAGTGACTGGGGGAGCGGGGTATGTCGGCAGTCATACGGTCCTGGAATTACTCAACGACGGACATAATGTTATTGTTTTGGACAACTTCGCAAATGCTGTACAAGGTATGCTTTTTGGAGAAAATAAGGGTTTGTTGGTTCAATGCCAATGCAATGGACGGCGTTTACCGTACAGCCGCCCAGCCGCCCGGCCGCCCTGGGCTAACTAGGATGCCTACTCGACTCGATCGGGTACGCGTACGGTGGACTGAACTTACTATAAAAGTTTGTGTAGGCTAGCTTTTTCTTATCAATGACCGGCCTTTATTATTATCAAACTATTAGGCCCGGGGTGTCAATTACGTTAATAGACCTAAAACTAGTAATAGGCCTTGTACTACTACTAGTATGCAAGTTGACATTTAGATCACTGTTTTTGTTTGTCACACAAGCCAAACTCGTGTGTTGCGTTGTTTCTACATGTACATGTACATTACGTGCATGTAGTAAGCGGCCGGTAGTAATTGTCCACGTGGCAATTAGTACTTCGCCCGGGCGCAGCTCTCGATTTATGGACTGTGTTCAGGCTTTACTGACTGGGTGGTAAACATGTAGCTAGAGGCAAACCCGTTGGTAGAAATTTACAATCCAACCACCAAAACAAACAAAGTACATACTTTGACTTGAGCAAAATAGGCTTATGCATAGTGGCCATCTTAGAGGTTATCTTTTGTCATTATATTTCAGTGACAAAAACGTTCAAAGGGTCCGCTTGTACATATTCTCAAAAGGGTTTTCCCTCTAAGATGGCCACTATGCATAAGGTCTATTTGGAGTTTAAACACCAACTTAGGGAGTAACTATAGAATACCCCGCCACCACGTCCCTTTTTCAGACATGTAGAAAATGTACATCCAGACCCCATTCCTATTAAATAAGTAATATATTCCAAGAGGTTTTTATTCATTTCAACCGGTTGCAGGACTTGAAACTTGCAGAAACTTCAGAAACCGTAGAGAAGAAATAGTTTTAACACGA
>JAVCKS010008443.1:0-17041 GCA_032273685.1 Pteraster tesselatus
CCTTCAAGTTATCTTGAACCTAAGACTCCTTCAAGTTATCTTGAACCTAAGACTCCTTCAAGTTATCTTGAACCTATTACTCCTTCAAGTTATCTTGCGAACCACTCATCTCTACAGTTGAGTTCAAGTGTTGTCACCTTTTATTCATAGGTAGTTTAGCACTCCACTGGTTGAAGGAGCCAGACAGAGCCACGTTCTTGCCGCCTCCTTCCCACTTGAACACCACAGGGATGCGTTTGTTCTCTAGAGCCGGCGACTCCAACATCTTCACCCTCATGCTCTGGTCCAGGGGCTCCTCTCCTTTTCGATTTAACATTTCCTTTTTGGTACGGTTAGAAAGAGAGAAAAACAATTATCTTAAGGCAACACTACATAAGACGGTGGAAGGGGCAAAAATGTGATCCTTTTGAGTAGAAGAGAAAATGAAAGAGAATATTTTTTTGTTGTAAAACAAATCCTTTTCTTTTTTCTTTTAATAGGGTGGGGAGAAGGCTTAAACATTTTTCCAAGGAACCTTGATTCAATAAATAGAAATCACAACTTTTATCTTTGTGAATTTCATTGAGTGTTCATCAGTCTTCAGAAGATATTCTATTTGCGCATGTACATGTATGTATACACAATGGATACAACAAATAGCTATATTCACATACTGTATTTTATAAAGATGTACCGTATGTATCACATTCAATGTTTCTTCTTTTACCTTGTTTTTAATTCCTTTCTGATTTAATACTTTTGAAAACATTTGGGTGCTAACCTCCGGTTTTCCTCTGTTTATTTTTCCAAATGTACCTTAATTAGACTGGAAAAAATCACTTGATGAAGAAGTTTTCAACTGTTTTTGTTTCCCGAATAAAGGCTACACTTGCAGTGGAAAGTCTAGTCACGTAAATAGTACGTGCAAGTAGCCCTTTAGCCGCATACGGATAAGGTAGAATATATTAGGTGTCGTTTTAGTCATTAAATTAGCCTACCAGTTACCACTAGTTTTAGCCAAATTAAAAACTTCTTTCTTAACTGATTCCTAATTTTAGATTTTCCGTAGTCTAACTAGACAAATTTGGGGAAAATAAACGAAGGGAAACCAGTGGTTAGCATCTCAATTCTTGCCAATACGTTTGCCATGGGATTTCGTCTTGGGAACTTACATTGAGCGTACCAGGAGGAATATCTAAACTGTCGTCTAGCGACGGCTGTTGAAGGATTCTTGACTTGCCAGGTACAAAATCAAACGTTGTCGGAGATTCCTTAGTTGGTGACAGAGGTCCTGATTCTTTCCCACCTTCCCGTTTGGTGCCGGTATTTCCCATGATGTGGCAGTGGCGTCAAAATACCACGTCCTTAAGAGTTCACTGATGTCTTGATAATTTGATCGTACTTTAAGACCTGGAAAACAACCAGTAGTAATCACAAACGGAAAGTTTTAGTGCCGTATTCTATTCAACAGTATTTGTGTGCAGCCATCTTGAAACTGAGGCTTCACGTAGATGTAGTTTCTTTATGCTACCTTGCAGGCTGTTTTGTCAATGGAGGGTGCTACATATTTTTTGTAAGTACAGAAAGAAATACTTGTTTTATGTGGTATCATACTTCGTTTGATACCACATTCGCTAAGTTTTGAGAAATTAGATTTTGGAATTTAAAAATGTGCAATATTTCAATTACCGGACCTGTACTGATAAGTTAGTTGACAATTTTTACACCAAATAAAAGATAATATTTCAGGGAGAAAATAAAATAAATGTGAATCACAAGAGAACCATTCAATTTCAAGCACATCAATTGAGAAATACTGACAAGTGACAGTGACAGAGTCGTTGAAATGACACTGGTAATTCCGAACACTACCTTGATTTTATTAATTGCACCCACGCCGCAATTTAAGCTTCCAGGTAAAGTTTCAAAAGTGGATGATTTAATTAGTTAGTGTAGGGTAGGCCTACTGCTCAGGAAATTTGTTCGGGCGCCAAGCCCCTACAGCAGACACCCGGCCCCGGCCCAGACCTCCAAGTCTCAAGGCTATTGCCCAGGGCAGCAGGTCAACCTGGTCACAACCCAAACGGACAAGTTATCCATTCAGTAGATTCTTACATATCCGTAGTTTAAAAAAACGTAGCCAACATTATGTACTACCTGTACGTGCATGACATAAACGTACAACACCAACGTAAAGATACTTACTGTCTGTGTTGCTCTTAAAAACGAACATTGATTTAGTACAATTTTGATAACAAAAATGGCGGACAAGCCTGTTGCTGTCTAGTTCCTTGTATCATATGGAATTGTATACATTGCAAAGTGTAAACACCCGACTATAGTTAGAACAAACCATTTTATTTCGGTAAAGGGAGGAAAAGAAAGTAAATGTGGAATAGTCTTGATTTCTATTTTTTCTTTAATTATTGTCAATGTTTTTATTTATATATATATATTTAATAGTCTAATGTTTGAATGTTTTTAAAATAATAGTAATCTATGTTTTATCAAAAATTTGTAATAATTAAATTTCTATTTAATTAAACACCTAAACACAGTTTGAAATAATCCAAGGTCATAGGGTTACCAAATAAGGAGTGTCAACAAAAGCAGGTGGACTTGCAGCAGATTGCAAATCACATCCAAACTAAGCAAACAAAAATCCTCTGATCGGGCGTGGCATATTCTCCATGCACATCCAGGGCGTACAAATCAATGTGATCATTTTCGTTTAGGGCTAGCTGTACAAACGAAAAGCTGAGGTAAGTCTTGAACCCATTTTGTTTTGTCGAATATTACACGTACATATTTGGATATGCGCCCTCCATTGTTTCAAACTGCAATATGCATGTTGGTACCTAGTTTGCAGTGTTAGCGGAAGCACTTAACTAGCTTGTTGCAGTAAGGGAAAGGAATTATCGTGGAAAACTTTCCGTCCAAAGCGCATATAATTTCGCGAGCACGCCATTTATAAAGATGACAGCTGTAACAAATAAATACGTAGGGCTGGGCAGTTCTAATCGTAATTCTGTTTATTACTTTTATTAAATTCATAACACAACCCTACCATTATGCTTAATTGGCTACAGTCTACAGATAAAGAATCTTAATATTTGTACCCAGATAATTCACTCCCACTCCCCAGTCCCATTTCTCTACGTGCTAGAAATGTACATGGGCCCCAGGAAATGTTTCCTCTACAGTCACAAAAATTTGAGACAGAAAAAGCATAAGAATTTCCCACGGTTTATAAAATTGTTTATGGGCTCCGGTCAAAAACGTAATATCATACCTAATAACCTCCCCCCCAGCCCCCCCCCCCCCAAAAAAAACCCCACAAAATTGTTATTGTTGCCTTTTCCCCAATGTACATGTATGTGTCCCACCTACGTGAGTAGTCTCATGCTACGTAGCCACAGTGAGTAAGGTAAGTACCTTTATGAAAGATGCATGTGCAGTGCAACAGAAGCTTCAGTGTAAGCTTTGAAAGAACACTCAGTGAAAAGATCCAACTCATTACAATCTTACGCACAAGGGGTCACTCCACAAACATACCTTGTAGAAGTTTATTAAAGAAAGTCCATCCACGAAGTCTTCACATGGATAGTGGAGATGCATGTCTGGATGATAATTCCTAATAAAACTGGTACACCAGGAAATCACTAACATCTGGCAAAGACGTACATGTAGGCCTAATGGGCAACCACCGCCTTGTGCCAGTTGTAAAAATGATGTAATCTACACATGTACTGTTGTAAAGGCCTGCTGTTGCTAGGCAGTGACATTCAATTGCTTGGTGACCCCAATTTCTACCTTGGTGATCTTGGCCGCCCTGCAGTGGCAGACTCGTTGTTGCTTGCAGCACAGACCCAGGGGAGGGGCTGCTTGCAGCACAGACCCAGGGGAGGGGCCTAAGAGGACGGGGGTTTCCCTATGCAAACATTTTGTATTTAATCATTGAGAGTGCTTAGATGTTATTTGGCTATTAATTGAAAATGCTGTGTGCTGAAGTACTCTAAAAAGGGTCGCAATCCCACTTCACGACTGTTGTAAATAGATTAGTATGGATTATAGAAGGCCTACTGGGTGATGGACCAGTAGCCTGGTTAATTCCGTGGACCATGGCTGGTGATGTCTGAATGGGCTATGATTATGAGTAGCACTAAAAACCCTCCACAGTTGTCTATTTATGGAGGGTTTTGGGGAGCATCATACTGTATCTTGCTCCAACACCAGTTGGTATATGTGACACATCAAAAGGTATAGATTTGTAAATATTGTTCACCCTTTTTTCAACTTCGAGCACCCATAATTCAGAACTTGTACCTTTTGATGTAATGCCTCACATACATGTGGTTATGCTGTCCCACCATACACTGTATCAACAAGGTATCCATATTGATAGCTGATTAGGTCCACATATATGCATGGCATAGTGTTCTAGAGATCAGTGAAGGGATTCTGGTCAAGAGATTTCCTCTGTCCAGTTACATGTACATTGTCCCTGTGGGAATAGCATTTACAGGTACATTTAATGCCACAGAATCGGGGACACTGGCCTCATCCCCATCAGTTTTTTTTTTTAGAATCTTAGTAATTTCTGAAAATACAAATACATGTATATTTATTTGATAACACAGAGGCTTGATATTTCTTGTAAACTATGTTTTTTATTGATTCCAATAGCAACCCAGCCAAGTCATTGATATTCAAACAATGGATACATGGTGGAATAATAAACTTATCCTATGTCTAATAGCTGCATCATGAGACATAGGATAAATTCCTCATTATTGTAATCAATACATTCTCACATTACTAGCGTTGGAAGATCTACGGCTGTGCTTTCCAAACATGTTGTGATATGCCGCGGCCATTAAACACCCAGGATATGGTACTCCCTGGTATATCTGATAAAAACGTGACTCATTGCCAATGCTTGGCAACCCATTTTGGGGTCGCGACCCATAGATTTGGAAGCGTGGCTCTGCAGTACGAAGAATGGCTGATGCCGAGCTTGATGCCAAACAATGACTTTCAGGAATATTGTTCGAACATGCTGATCAAAACATCGTGGAATTTGAGCAATGTTTTTACCAGTATATTTGGCAGTATATGTTGGGCTAAATTGATTGTAAAGTTTTAATGAAGAAAAAATATTATGAAATATTGACGTCAAATTATGTTCGTGTACAAATGACTGTTTGCATTTCATAAGATATCGCACCGCCCCTAAAAATCACTGGTAACATCATAATTCACAAACCAATTATTGGTGATAATTATACGAAATACTAACTTTATTTGAACATATTTACGTTCTCTCTTAGTAATCCTTTACCCCAAAACACAAAACGATTAAGTTAATAGTACTTGTGGTAAATCTACCATGATTAATGTTAATACAGTAAATTACAAACAAAGGAAATAAAACAACATTTTTATAAGATCATGCAAATGATATAAATTAAAAGAAATAAATACGCTTACAGCTACTGTACTATATGATTAACCATTGCAAGTGTATATATGTACATGTAGTACTTTCTAGGCAAGATGTTTTAGTGATTATACACAGTACATAATAAAAGAAAAATTAATAGTTATTACAGTACATACATGTCATTACATCATAGTAGGAATTTCTCATAAATCATTTGACTTGTACGACTTTAAGTCGAACAAGTAGGGCTCTCAAGTGCTTTCACTGTAGCAACCATTGCAATATTTGTTTACCATACTTCAAATTTGAAACTGTTTGTCGGGATTCTAGTTATAAACTCTCCAGTCAACCTGGACAGGATTAAGCCAAGGGATCTGATACTTAGTTGTGTTAATAATACCAATCTTGAAACAGGCCTGGTAAATGGAGTGTTTCTGTAGTTATTTCGACCATGGAGGTAAGAAAACCTGCCATGTTATGAGCAATGTGCTCCTCAGGAGACTGAAGTGCATGGTGTATTCCAAAAGGTATCCGTATTTCTCAATTCAAAAAGTGTTAATAAGGCCCTAACCAGATATTATACATGTAGTTTCAAACTGTGCATAGTAGAAGTCTACGCAGTATATTAGGTGTTTATAATTGGCGTATAAAGGCAATCTCACAGTGGATTTGCTAACATTGCTACTGATGAAACAAACAACATACAGACATAGACATTTTAAATTTTATAGAATAAATTGCATGGTTGATCGATATGTGCACACGTGCATGGAACTATGTTTTCCCTTGCATATAAGTTAAATTCTTCGCTTGCAGTTTACAACAACTACAGTGCTGTACCAATCTCCCACAAACAACTTAAAATTATATCAACTCTAAAGTTATTTGATCTAATTGTAATTACTGGCTAGTTCATTGCAATTGTTCATTAAATTTGTGATCATTTAAAATTTGTTCATATAGCATTAGTAAAACCATTTTTATTTGGTAAAGCATACAATGTATGATGCAATGTACAAAATGAGCTAAGTATATATCCTAAATAGGTACGAGTACATAGTAGTTATTTGACTAGTAATGGCAACATAATTCAACATATTTTGCTGGCAGTCTCCTCTTAAAAAAACTTGCTTTCCAGAAAACATTTTGAAGTAAAGAATGGTACTACTATAAGCAGTTCATGAGGAAAAGGGTGTAAATACCCGAGCAAAACATCCACAAACCTCCAATCTCAAATACAATGTATCCACGACACTAAGCTTCTCAACAAATATTGTTGAAGACAACTGAAATGAAGAAAATGCCAGCGAAATATTGCTTACACAGTTTTGTCATCACCAAATTTGAAACTATCCACTTCTGTTTGTATCCGATTGCATGGCACAAAATTATGTTTATTATATAGCTCTATTAAATGAAAATGTTGGTAACTATGTATATTGGCAAAAGGTCTGTGAAAATCAAAACTACAGTTATAACTACAAACACACGTATATAAGTATCTCAGCACAAGCATCTTTTATCTAATACACATGTACAAGAGTGGATGAACTACATTCAACCTCTAGAAAGGGAAGAACTGTGCAAAACCTGTACTTTTTGAAGAATCTGCAGCTTTTTAAAGAGAATGGCTAAAATTCAAATTTGTAAAAATCAATATGTTGCACTTAGGAAGATTTTGCATTTATGGGAAGGCACTGACAGCGTGTTTGTTTAACAAGGACCTCATTAAAGACAATTTACAAAGCAGCCAGGTTTAAAGATGCACTGATCGATTTTAGATCGATTTCACAGGTTTGCCCTCTAAAAATGATGACAAGAGAATCCATTCACGGAGAGTTGAAGAGTATTTTCCCGTCAATCCACCCATGGATGGATTTGCATGTGATGTCATAAATCGAATAAGTTTAAACCTACCAAATAATAAATTGAACATTTAAAATTAGTTCTTAAAAATAAAATCGGTCTGAGATAAGACAGTACATTTTTCAGTTGCATCTTTGTATTAAATATATGTTGTGATCATTCACGTTGATGACTTTACCTCATAACACAATACACTACAG
Source organism: Pteraster tesselatus (assembly GCA_032273685.1). Lineage (NCBI taxonomy): Eukaryota > Metazoa > Echinodermata > Asteroidea > Velatida > Pterasteridae > Pteraster > Pteraster tesselatus. Next base: position 7,489 of record JAVCKS010008443.1, read on the forward strand.
TAATAACACGTTTTCAAATGTGCATTTTGCACAATGTACACTGTCAAATTGAAATTCACTTATGAAGGCATTGTTGCTATACCACATGATTCAGGGCAAGCCTGATACTCTCCATTTATCTGTAAAGACTACCGCTAGAAAGATGTTGGATGTCTCTTACATGTACGTAGTAACTATGCAACAGCTTATCCCAAATAACGTGCTAACAGTATGTGCAATTAACCACATGCAACTGAGCTAAGCCAGTACATCAAACAATCATACTGTACATTCACAACACTACCAATTAAATATTTCCAAATTTGCTTGTCTACTTTTTTCCCCACTGACATGAATGCTGTAGGGCATAGCACAACAAATCATGGTCATGATTTTAATAATTCAGAAACAAAGAATAATAGTTCTCTTAGTGTGGTTGATCTTTCTGCCTTCTGCAAGTAGTGGTGCCACAGTATGGTGCATTGCGTACTCTCAACAAGAATCATCCTCTAGAATTCACCTATTTCAAAATATTTACGTTATTCTTAACCATATATATTTATACATGTAAATTGCATACAGAATCATTATTTTGCATTCAATAAATAATGGACTTGTGGGATAGCGGAAAATCATGCATCAAACTGTGATATAACCCTATCAAATACTGCCATCTTGTGGAGTTCCACAGAGCAAGAACTTCCCCCAAGATGGCGGCTTACATCAGCAATAGTTCTACATGAATATTGGCAATGTGTGAACAATGTACTTAGCTAACTACTTGAAAAAAATATATTTACCAAAAAAGTTCTGATCCAGACAGAACCACAGCACACTTTATATTGCAAGAATTATATGGCTACTGGAATAATATGTTTGAAATGGATCATTCTGCCAACATGGAGGCATCATTCATTCATTCCATTGGTTGACGTAGATCACCTAATACAGGCATGCATACAGTACATGGTATTTATTGTCAGTGTTCATTCAAGGTTGTAACTTTATGAAATAAATCATAATTACTGATTGGCATTGCATTTTATAAATGGTTAACAGGAGACACCATCACAAATTGTGCCCCAACTAGAACGGAATGACCCATAAGGAAACAAACAATTCCTACTGCTACATAATAGGAGTTTGTTTTAAACTAGCTAAACTACAAATATTAATGTTTGAGGCACCAAGTTGTAGCATACAAAGTCATAATATTTTCTCTTGATAGTATTGTGGATGAGATAGATACAGTAGTACGCCTACGTTGGAATAACCTGATGACACAACTTGCAAACTGTTGAAATAATTGTGACCAGACCACTCAAAAACTAGCAAATCATGTTTTTGAGATAATAGACGCAAGTCTGGAAGTTTCTGTGAACATATGGAGACAATATGAAGTGTTTTTCCCCCTTCCAAACATACTTTTCACTGTTAAGAATGAAAAGTTTCTAATGACTAGGGAAAGAAATAAGGTTTGTGCTTACATCGTAAAATACATGTATACCAGGAAATTGCATTACAGGCCAAAGGGAAATTACTTATAAAACATATTAAAGAGAGGTACTAAAGTAAGGAACGAGCAGTACATACTACATGTACTAATTATAACAAAGAAATTAACCCTGTGAGACACAAGACCTAAGCACTCAGCACTGGTGGAACAGTTTCAATATTAGATCATAAATGACGTGTGCCAGAATCCCAACCCCTCGTCCCCTACCATGACACAAGAGTGTATACTCAAGGATTACATGGAAGAAAAAGTTTGATGACCCCACCAATTGAAAGTGGGTTCAAAGGAAACAACCTTTTGCGTTACGGCGATTGATTGGGTATAGGTTTACCCACATGTACATGTACGTGCAAAAATATTTGACGACACTCCGTTACATCAGTTCCGATGTAAAAAGGGAGGATGACTGGTTTTTGTTTTACGACCTCTGACCTGATTTCCAGTATAATTCAATTCTGTCCGACCTGGGCCTTGTGCAAAGACAAACAGTTTACATGGACACGAGTGTACACCCGTTTATTCCTTGTACTGGCTTTAGGTTAACATTCTGATGAGCATAATGCTGCTTTATATTACCACACTTAGAATCTCATCCTATGAATGCATCTGATCCGACAGGCTGTGTGGTAATTTGCCCAAAACATCGGTGCTGTTGGTGGGGAATGCTCTACGTGGGTGGGTGGTGGGCGGACAAACAACCCTTTAGCGATAAACGTAAGGATACCAGTGCAATGCAGTGTAGTGTAGAAATTGTACAGTTTAACATGTACATGGCCGAATATCTGATGAACAATTGGAAATACATAACACAAGATTAAAAGCTTCACATGGTGGGGATAGATATCTGCTGTGTGTCTAGATGCTCATGTGCTAATCTCTTTTTGGAAGATGGGATGGTGACTTTGGGGGGGGGGCACAACTCAATTTGTTTGTTCTCAACTTCTTTGCATTGGAGCATCAGCTCATTGGAGCATTCTGCTCGACTACGCAACATGTAACTCAGTATAATTATATTGATGGCGCGCAACGTGATTTAGAGTGGCGCGCCAAAAAATACTGGGAGAATAGTGAAAAATGAAATATATTACACTCACGCTGACAACAAATTATTCTCAAAATGGGGTAAATAAATCTGTTACTTCCCAAAACTTAGACTGACAAGCTCAGTAATAACTCCTTATTTGGTCTCACAAAAAGTGAAATTACCGTCAAATAAAAAATTGCGAAAATTGAACGAACTTTGCACCATTTCGCATCTGAGCCTTTTTAGTGGAAACACAAAAAATGTCAAAAGGGCAGGGGGACACCCCCTCCCCCAAGACGGCGATCACTAGCGCATTTCGTTAGCAGAATTTCGCCAGTATTTCACCAGAAACAAACAATTATTTTTATTCGGCCCTATTGCAATCCACCTAGGGAAGCTCTGCTTAAAAACCATGACAGTGGGCAAAGCTAGTATTCCTTGATGATATCAAATCTTTAAAGAGGACATCACCGTACCTTCTTAAAATTATCACATGCTGCTAGAATCCATTATTCTGCTTCGACGAGCTCTGGACCATTAGTCTCCACCGCAGCAGCTACAGGTTCCTGTTTGAGAGTGCTGTCTTCCTTAGGCTCCTCTTCTGCATCCATTGCAGCTGGTGTCTCGTCTGGTGTGATCTCAACCTCGCTCACTGCTGGCTATTTACACAAACAGACAGTATGCTTTTAGGGTATCTCTACAAATTTCACCTCATGTTATAACTGTCAGTGGAAGGTGATCGCCAGAGCGTTTGATAAACAAATGGTTTACCCATTTTCCTGCATTTTACTTCAATTTTATAATTGTTAATTCTACACAGACCACTTTGAACTATATTTGGAATGAATCCCTGTCTCTAGGCAATAGTTTTCTTGTCATTTGAGATTGAACATTGTGAATGGAACTAATTCCTAGCAGGTATGACTACCTCCTCACTGGCTTCCTCTTCAGCAGCGGGTGTTGGCTCAGACTCCTCAACCGTCTCTTCAACAGTCTCTTCAACTGTCTCCTCAAATGTCCCCTCATCAGCAGCTGGTGTTTCATCCTCTGATGTTTTCACTTCAGTCTCGGCAGTATCTTGTGCTGGTGCAGTTTCCTCCTCAGTTGCCTCGGTTTCAGTCTCAGGAACAGCTTCTGGGGCGGCGGCCTCTACCTCAGGAGCCGTTTCGGCAGTCACTTCGGGCTCTGATGAGACTGCTGCGGTATCATCTTTAGTCTCCTCCTGTAGATAGAGATGACAACATGACAAAACATTATTAAACCAATTAACAGGAGGGACAGAAAAACCAGGCTTTTGATGTTGAGATGCAGGCTTGAAATGACTCGGAACTGTTGGTACTGATTGGGATGTAGACTTGATACTGTGGGGAAAGTAAGATTAGCACTGTTTGGAAAGCAGGCTTTGATACTGTTGGGAAGTAAGCTTGATTATTGGGAAGCAGGTTCAGGTATACTCAGAAGCAGGCTTGGGACTGTTGGGAAGCAGGTTCAGGAATATTGGGAAGCAGGCTTGGGTGTGTTACAGTAGGAAGCAGCTTCAGGAACACTGAGAAGCAGGCTTGGAACTGTTGGGAAGCAGGTTCAGGTATACTCAGAAGCAGGCTTGGGACTGTTGGGAAGCAGCTTCAGGAATACTGAGAAGCAGGCTTGGGACATTTAGGAAGCAGGTTCAGGAATATTGGGAAGCAGCTTCAGGAATACTGATAAGCAGGCTTGCTTGGGACATTTAGGAAGCAGGTTCAGGAATATTGGGAAGCAGGTTTGGGACTGATGGGAGGCAGGTTCAGAAATATTGAGAAGCAGGCTTGACAATATTTTTATCACCTAATTTTGTTTTTGATGCAATAATTTAACAAACAAAACATTGTATTAAAGTATTTTTAACCAATTTGCAAAAATTACAAGCTCACTTGCCAATCAGACACACTTCTTAAAGCAAATTTGCAGAAGACATAAAAAGTACAAATTCACTTCTATTCCACAAATATCAAACATATAAAGATAGATTAGCACAATTACACAACAGAGACTATGGAATAGATGTACTTACAAACATCTTTCATTTACAATACAGCTCAGAGAGGCCCTGTTGTCATAACTCACGCATCAAGCACAGATTCAACCATCAAATTCTCTTGGCCAACCACTAGTGAACTTTTCAAAACCGCAAACAATATGAAGTGCTAACAAAAGAGCTAAAGAAAGAGGTAACTAGCTGTAATATCAGCAATCAGCAGCTTTGAAAAGTACAAAGTTTAGAATTGAGGGCTCAAATCTATGCTTGATAATTACGATGCAAGTGTCTCTGTAAAAAACACAATTGCGGTACAGGAATACAATACAAAATAATTTACTGTATATATGTAAAAATAGCTGCAGCACAAACATTACATGTATCATGTGACCTGGTTCTGCATGGTGAGACGAGTGGAAAGCTGGGCAATTTAATTTTGAGCTTTACTTTTAACATGGGTGAATGAATGAGCAACTTCAAACAGTTACACCGGGACTACATGTAGGAGTAAGATACAGAGATGGAACTAATACATTGTACACAAATAAAGCTTATGATATAGTTTTCAGCCATATCACAATCTTCTTATCTCAGTAATGTTGCAGCATTCAGCTCACTATGCTGTGCCAGGTCACGTATAGATCTAGTGACTACATGTAGCTGGCTTTTATTTCGCATGACAGACACACAAACATATTCAATACTTGTGGCACAACTGTGTCTTCAGTTGTAGGCGGTGCAGCCTCCAAAGCAGCTTGTGTGTTATCTTCAGACTTATCCTCCTGCGGGTCAAAGTACCACAATGAAACACCAACTCAAAATGGGAGAAAAAGTTAAATGAGAAGCATGTACACAAATGGAAGCAGTACATAATGTAAATAAAGGTTACACATGTAGCTAATTGGTTGGTGGAATTGCACAAAAATATACAACGTGCGATGTGTGGAAAATACATGGTTAATTTACATAGAAGAAAGCGTGGCTGTAAACAGGTACACATCCTGGAAGTATAAACATATACATAACAAACAAACATGGAATACACACAAGATTGTGAACAAGAAAATACAGTGCATAGACACGTGGACATAAAGATGTATGTGATGCGGACATGGGAAATATACTTTCGAAGATGTAAAACTACAGTATACACGTGGATATGGAAATACACACAATGAGTGGATGTGGATGTACACATGTGGACGCGTGGACCATTATACAACTCATGGACATTTATTGGAACACACGTGGGCATGGAAATGCACACAATGTGTGGAAGTAAATGTAGAAATACAATGTGCAAGATGTAGAAAATGTGAGATATAGAAAACGTGCGTAAAATACACAGTGGACATGGGAATGTATTGCATGTTATCCTCACTGTATGGACAAAACCATCCATACGTGTACATGAAAGTGCAGATACATACATGCAAGCACACAGAGCATGTGGATGTGAACACAGTATAGTATGCAATAATAATATAAATAATAATAATGATATAATAATATCAATGCTTATATCGCACAAATTACAATATCATTACTCCTGATCATTGGGCCAATGTTATTGCCAGTATACAGTCAAATAGCTGATGGATATTCAGCACTCATTGACTAGTCAAACAAGGCAACCACCTCTACCCTCTCAGAATAGTGAGAATGCCCATTTATACACCTGGACTTGGAGGAGGGAAGCAATTATGGGTAAAGTGTCGTTCTGGGACTTGGAGCCGGTGGTGTAGTGCTATTTTGTCTTTAGAACACTAGGTACTAAACCGCTGGACAACATTTTAGTAATCTTAGGCAAATTTGATTTCGCTGGCAGTAAAACAGCTAGGGTTTAGTTTAGTAGCGTCGACTGGCTCAGCCAATCGAGTACCGCAAACAGTACGTGAATAAGATGATCAGGTTAAAAAATAGATTTTAAAAATGAGGAAAAATTCGCAGATAGCCCACATGTACTCACAAACGCAGCTTTCGAACTACCAGTAATTGATTAGGCATGAGCTGCAACAAATACCTGCCAATATTTTTTTAATAATAAGCAAGAATGTGGGTAAACTTTCGCAAATATCTGTAGCCAAATCGAAACTAAGTTTGCCAAGCATGGAATCAATTGTGGCTGGGAGAAACAAAACCACAGAAAGTACTTTCAACCTGATGATGCAAAGAAAGTTTGTTCAGCTGTTCCGAAAGAGTTGAACCAACTCGTCAGGCCAATTAAAAAAAAAAAAAAAAAGGTGGATGATCGTTCATATTTTCTGGAAAAAAAGGACGACCAAAGAACCACACTCTTTAGGAAAGATTTATGAGCAATAATAGACGTATCACTAAAATAAAAAATAAAAAATACATGTATGTCAAATAAAACCAATGTGCCTTCAAAATAGAAGCAAGTTAAGCATTTATTAAATGACAATATTTAGGAAAGGCACTACTTATCTGGCAAACTTTAATGCATGCCTGTCAGTCTATAGTTGTTCACTTCATTGAAATATTTTATGATATATTTTAAATGTATCACTTTTGTTCGGTCAAACTCTAAATAGTCTGTCACGTGTACACTGTCCTCCAAACATTCGGAAACCAAAACTGTTCTTGCATTTTTTAAATGATATAGCCCTTTACCACTTTATGAATCCATGTTTATTAATGTTGAAGGATTCATAATTGATAAAAGGTAAATATCTACACATGATAATGACATTTAACAAAAGGTCACCCTTAGGATGTTTGGAACAAATTGTGTGCGAGGACAACTATAACAAGTTTAACAACTGTGGTAGAGATGGAGTATTTTATCACATACATGTACATTGTTCATATCCTTCCAGTTATTCTTCTTGGATGTGATACTTCTTGTGGTAAATAGGAATTTTTGAACTTTGAGTGCAGTGTATACATCGTTAGCAGTTAAAAACCTTGTGCAAATACGATGGCTATGGTTCTCGATCACTAGCGATAATGTCAAGAACAGCAGATCTTGTATCAATTTGTTTGAGATTATCGGGTTTCAATTATTGTGACACAATGTAAAAATAAATCTACATTCATGTAAAAGAATCTTGTGGGAACTATATGAGACAGCACTTAATTACCAATAGTGATTTGCAAATCTATTTTCACGATTTTCTGCTAAAATTATAGCCCTGCTCTTACTGTAGTGCAGACAGAACATGGTATACAATAAAGTGTTACACAGGAGAAATTGCAGACAGTTAGAAAAGGTTGCATTGGAATTGTTAGTAAACAAAGAAATGATGATGAATTTATGATTAAAAAAAGATCATTACTTCCGCCACCTCTTCCTTTGGGGTCTCCTCTGGTTGGTCAACTTCCGTCACAGACGAAGGTGCCTGGGTTTCTGGAGCTTTTTCCTTTGAGAAAATTATAAGAAGTGCAACCAAAAGTAATGGGAAAACAAAAAGCTACCAAATAATAAAAGAAGGTATGCACATAGAACTTGATAGAACTAGACCGTAAAAAGCAATAGAGACAATGATTAGCACGGACAAAACTAATTCTGTGTTTTGAGGTTTCGTCAAAAAGTTCCACATATTCACCCAAAGCAGAAAAGAAATCAAAATAATATACACACTGACATCCAAGGAACAAAACAACAAAATTGAAACAAATTTCCCATAATATTAGTTTGTGTATTTTTTAAAAGGGCAAAAATGTACCACAGAAATAAGCAACCTGGAGTAGTCCTCGAAATTTCTCTTAATTCGATCGAAGCTAATGACTGGTTCCCTGCTACCAAACCATCAATTCCAATGAGAATTGAAAATACAGAGACTGTTGCCAAGCAGAAAATATGTTCAAAAATAAATAATTACTTGTGGTGATTCTTCCAGGACCGTTTGACCTTCATCAGCCACTGACCCTTGCACTTTAACCTCCGAAGATGGTTCCTCCTATGACATACATGTTGTACGTGCATCAGTTATGGATACATTAGAACACTCGATGCACAGAAACTTATTGATAAAGTAGGGATAAAGTATTAAATTATGAGAAGGTGCACACAATCATTTCTGCCATTGTATTAATGAATAGTTACATGTATTGTAGGTTTGACATATTCCATAATCAATTTGCACATGAAATGATTTCACAGGATTATTACTTGTGCTTCGGGTTGGGTTGTCTCTTCTGTACTCTCTGGTTCAGCGGTTGGTTCTTCACTACTCGCAGGTGGATCGCATGCAACCGGTTCCTCAGTGGCTACCTGTACACTTTCCTCTGGTTCAGGGATGGCTTCCGTGCTCACTACAGGCTCCGAGGGGATGTCTTCGCTTGGGATTGGTTCAGGGACCACCTCGCCATTTTCTACCGGCTCAGGGTCTACCTCTTTACTTTCTGCTGCGGCGACTTCTCCATTTTCTACTAGTTCAGGGGCCACTTCTTGGCTTTCTACAACAGGTTCAGGAGTCACCTCTTTATTTTCTACTGGATGAGGGGTCACTTCTTGACTCTCTGCTGGTTCGGGAGCTACCTCTTTATTTTCGATTGGGTCAGAGGTCACTTCTTGGTTTTCTATTGGTTCGGCGGCAACCTCTTGGCCCTCTGCTGGCTTAGAGACCACTTCTTGGCTTTCTATTGATTCAGCAGGGGCCACTGTTGCATTTTCTATTTGAGGCGGTTCATCTGTGGACTGTAAAACAATTATAGATATAATGCACAAATGCTTCTTGTTTTGTACCGTATATTAAACATGCACCGGATCCTTCCCTGTAACGTAATATCTACATAACTTACATATCAAACGGATTAATACATGGTATCAATCTAACATCACTCGATATCAGTTCTTCTAGTGGTGGTTATGTTGTGTAACTACTGTGTACAACTGTACATCTATGCATATTATGTGACCCATAACATGAACAAACAGGCGGGGAGGGGATCGAGCCGAGGGAGGGGAGGGGATCGAGGGAGGGGAGGGGAGTCAAGGGGGGATCGAGGTGAGGGGAGGGGAGGGGCGGGATCGAGCCGGGGGAGGGGAGGAATCAAG